>JAMXBD010003137.1:0-137529 GCA_024138025.1 Combretum micranthum | reverse complement strand
TCCAGAAAGTTGGAGAGAAGGTTGAAGTTGTTTGTTTGTTCATTAATGAACTTGAATATATATAAATAGAAGGAAGAGAGAAGCTTGCGGCTGCTTTTCCTCTGAATTTCTCCTACATTTAGTATGTTTGATATGTTGTTTTCATGGTAATTAATGAGAGGTTGAGTTGGCAATCATTGATTGGAATAGGAGTTGATTTTGTTGACAATTTTGGTGCATTATTGATCAAATTTCAGCTCTTCTTCGTTGCATTCCAAGCCTTCCAATGGTACAACTTGCAGCCGAAAATACACTCAATATATATAATAATATTAGTTAATTATTTAACTTAGTTTTAGGATAGTTTACCAAGTTATACGGGTATAATTAGCTAATATTTGAGAGTTTTTGTACAAAAATATGTTTATAGGATTCTACAAAATACTTAGATTATCAAACAATACAACTTTAACTTTTAAATTTACGTGATTAATTATTTGTAGAATTTCACTCCTGATTAAGGTTTCCTAAACTCATTAGGTCAATTTTTGTTTTGGCTCCAATAGCTTAAGAAACCCGAGTTAGAACAATAGTGCGATTCAATTATTTATTTGAAGTTTAGATCTTGAGTTATACATGAGTTTATGTTTTCATTGTGTTTATAATCCTAACGGTTTATCTTTAGGTTATCGTTTCTTATCTATAAGCGTAGTTGATTACACTTGATTTTTATATCACATTTGATAATATAGAGCTAATATATATATATATCTTTAGTTTTTGATACCTATCATGAAATCTATTAGTAGCGTATAATACTATCTATGAATCTTAGATTTAGGGTTTAAATCTAAGCATAGGCTCATTACTACACATTGTTTTAATCTCAAATCATTATTGAGTTCAAAAGCAATCATTTAATCTCTATATTTATATTTTTCTATTTAAATCTATTTATATAACAAGTTTCGGTTTTGAAATTTAGATTTTCTTTCAATCATATCTTGAATTATCTATTCAAGATACGAAATCTTGTTTTTGGTATCAATTTAGAGTTAAAGAAGTTCCTTATTCGGTTTCTAAATCCTTATCTAACCAAATTTAATACATTGATCTATTCTTAGGCTTTTATTGAAATCTAAGTCTATTAACTAGTTCATACATTCTACTTTAGAGTCGTATACTAATGTGAAAATTTCCGGAGTTTACATTCTCCCCCCCTTAAAATTAGCTTTGTCCTTAAAGCTTGAGCACGTACCTAAATTCTCAAATAGATGTGGATAGTTTTTGTTGATTTCCTCTTCTAGTTCCCATGTAATCTCTTCTGTTTGGAGATCCCATAATACTTTGACATAATGAATTTCTTTATTCCTGAGAACTTGCACTTTCCGGTCCAATATTCTAACTGGATGTTTTTCGTAGGTCAAATTCTCCTTCAAATCAATTAGTTCCAACTCAACTATTCAGTACATATTTCCTTAGAACCGATACATGGAAAACATTATGTATACCAGACAAATTAGGTGGCAATGCAAGATGGTATGCCAGATTCCCAACTCGTTCCAATATCTCAAATGGTCTAATATATCTAGAACTTAACTTTCCTTTTGTTTGTCTACCATGAAGACTTTTGATTGGACTTATCTTTAAGTATACATGTTCTCCTTCATTAAATTCCAATTCTCTTCTCTTCAAGTCCGCCCAACTCTTTTGTATGTTTTGTGCTGCTTTCATTCTTTGCTTTATTACTGAAACCTTCTCAATTGTTTCCTGAACCAATTCAAGTCCAATCAATACTTTCTCCAAGTTATCCCAGAATAATGGTGACTGGCACTTTCTATCATATAAAGCTTCATAAGGTGGCATCCCTATGCCTGAATGGTAATTGTTATTGTATGCAAATTCCACTAGTGGTAAATGTTGGTCCCAATTTCCTTTGAACTTCATAATACATGCTTTTAACATATCTTCCAGTGTTTGAATGGTCCTTTCTGTTTGTCCATCAGTTTGAGGATGATAAGCTGTACTAAATTTCAATTGGGTACCCAAAGCTTTTAGTAATCCTTGCTAAAATCTAAAAACAAACCGTGGATCTCGATCTGATACTATACTAACAGGTAGACCATGCAATCTCACAATCTCTTTCAAATATATTCGTACCAATTTTTCTAGTGGATATGTCATGTTAATTGGCAAGAAATGAGCTGATTTCGTGAGTCTATCCATAATAACCTAAACAGCATCATGACCCGTACTTATCTTAGGTAATGAGCACATAAAATCCATGGAAATTTGATCCCATTTCCATTCGGGAATTAGCAATGGTTTCGACAACCCACCTGGTTTTTGATGTTCAGCTTTTATCCTTTGACACACAACATATTTAGTAACAAATTCTGCAATATCCTTTTTCATTCCATTCCACCAATATGCACTTTTCAGCTCTTGGTATGTCTTTGTTTCTCCTGGGTATATAGAATATCCAGAATAATGTGCTTCATGCATTAATTCCTTCCTTAAGTTTTCATCATGTGGCACACACAATCTTTTATTTATTCTTAACACCTCTTCTTCATCCACATGAAAATCCTTGTATTTTCCTTGGGATATTCCTTGTTTAATCTCTTGGATTTCAATATCCTCTTTCTGAGCTTCCTTAATCCGTTGGAGTAAAGTAGGTTCCAAAATTAGGTTCCCTAATTCAGCTTCCAAACCTTGTATTGAAAATTCCATGTTTAATTTTTCAAATTCCTTGATGAGTTCTTTCTGTTCCGTCAATATTGAGGCCACTTCTCCATAACTCTTTCGACTAATGCATCAGCCACGCATTCACTTTACCAGGATGGTAATTAATGGTAAGATCATAATCTTTAATCAATTCCAACCATCGTCTTTGTCTCATGTTCAACTCTTTTTGTGTAAATATATACTTCAAACTTTTGTGATCCGTATATATTTCACATTTCTGTCCATACAAGTAGTGACGCCAAATTTTGAGTGCAAATACAATAGCAGCTAATTCCAGATCATGAGTGGGGTAATTCATCTCATGCGGTTTTAATTGTCTAGAAGCATATGCTATTACTTTTCCATTTTGCATTAACACACATCCTAAACCATTTCTGGATGCATCACTGTAGACAGTATATAGATCCTTGTCATTGGGCAGAACCAATATTGGTGCTGATATTAACCTTTTCTTCAGTTCTTGGAAACTTTGTTCACGTTGATCATTCCACTCAAATTTCTCATTCTTCCTGGTCAATTGTGTCAGGGGTCGTGCAATTTTTTAGAAATCTTTTACAAATTTTCGATAATATCTGCCAATCCAAGAAACTCCTAACTTCCGTAACAGTTTCAGGTCTTTTCCATTCCACATACTAGCTTTAACTTTTGCGGGATCAACCGATATTCCTTCTCTAGAAATAATATGTCTAAGAAATGATATACTTTGAAGCCAAATTCACATTTAGACAAATTGACATATAACTTGTTGTCTCTCAGTATCTGTAACACACTTCTCAAGTTCTCATCATGTTGTTCTTCAGAAGATGAATATATAAGTATATCATCTATGAAAACAATCACACATATCCAACAAAGGTCTAAAGATACGATTCATCAGATCCATGAAAACTGCAGGTGCATTAGTTAGTCCAAATGGCATGACCAAAAATTCATAATGACCATACCTAGTTCGGAATGCAGTCCTTGGTACATCATCTGTTTTAAATTCGATTTGATGATATCCTGACTTTAAATCAATTCGAGAAAATAATTTTGCTCCTCTCAACTGATCAAAGAGATCATCAATTCTGGGTAAAGGATATTTGTTTTGATAGTCACTCTGTTTAATTCTCTATAATCAATATAGAGTCTCATTGAACCATCTTTCTTCTTCACAAACAATACTAGTGCTCCCCAAGGTGAAACATTAGGTCTGATAAATCCTTTATCTGACAATTCTTGTAATTGCACCTTTAATTCTTTTAATTCCATAGGTACCATACGATATGGAGCTTTTGATACTGGTTCTGTTCCAGGTATCAAATCAATTGAAAATTCCACTTCTCTATGTGGGGGTAATCCTAGTAATTCGTCTGGAAATATATTCGAGTATGCACACACCATTCAGATAGTATGAATATCCAATACTTTGGATTTACCCTCGGTTGTTCCAAGAATACACCCGTTTAACTCCATATCTTCTTCATTTTCCACTTCAATTGTTGTTATTCTATTCCCAACTCCTTTGAGTATCTCACCCCTATACTCCTTTCTTTCTCCTTGGTTATTGCAAATGATACCATTTTGAGATGGCAATTAACTTTTGCTTTTATCGCAGTTAACCAAACCATACCCAGAATAATATCATATTTTTGCATCTCTATCATGATTAAATCAGCAATTGATTCTTGATTTCCAATCTTTAATGGACAACTCTTTATCATTTCCTGTGTTACTACTAAATCTCCTGTTGGCGTAGTGACTATCAATTCTTTACTCATGCTTTCGATTAGTAATCTTATACGCCTTGCTAACCCGGTATTTATGAAAGAATGCGTTGCTCCCGTGTCAAACAAAGCATACGCAGTTTGATCCCTACTTGAATTGATCCTATATATCAATTACTAAATTCACGTTATTTTCAATTCATAAGAACTTCTATTGCTTATTTACTTTAATTGTGTCTAATAATTTTAAATAAACAAATATGTAACTACATACCTGCAATGAGTCCATATTCTTCTGGGTCCACTTCTTCCCAAATATTTTCTTCATCTTCCTCCTCCATCTCCACATTCTCAACAGGATTTCCCTACATGGCAAAAACTCTGGCCGCTATACTAACTTTATTGGCATTTCCATTTTTTAATCCTGAGACTCCAATCATTCCTCTTGGCTATGAAGATCCAGCTACTGCATTCACTTTCTGTGGACAGTTGGTTGATATGTGCCCAACTTTGTTACATACATAACAAGTTGTAATTTTTCTTTTTGGACAATTATTTGCCATGTGCCCACTTTCTCCACAATAATAACATTTGTGTTGCAATTGTGGACAATCCCTTGGATAATGAAAACCCTTACATTTCCAGCATGTAACATTACTCTTCCCAATTACTCCTCCTTTGTTCACATTGAAAGGTTTGAAGAATTTAACTTTCTTAGGCACAAAACTCGCCATAGAACCATCATACAATCTTTTCCCGAAAATGGTTCCTTTCTTCTTATACCTCTCAATTTCATACTTCCTTGCTCGTTCAATGATTCGAGCTTTTTCTATCATAGCTGCAAAGTTATTGACTTCAAATTCAGCAAGTCTTCTCTGAAAATGAGGTTCTAACCCAGCTATGAAAGTCTGTCTCTTTAGCTCATCACTGTCTCGATAAGCATCTGAAGCAAACTGTAACAACCGATTAAACTCATGTTCGTACTCATCAATGGTCTTATTTCCTTGTGTCAAATTCATCAGGTCAGTGCTATATTTTGCTTTTAGACTACCTGGAAAATATTCCTTCAAAAATTCTTGTCTGAATACTTCCCAAGTAACCGGTTGTGGCAAACTTCTTTGTTTTGAGTTCCACCATATTCTTGCTCTCAATCTTAATAGATAAGTTCCATATGATACTCTCAAAGCTTTAGGTACTTGGAAAATATCCAAGGAACATTCAATCTGAGCTAGCCAGTCCTCAACTTCTTCTGGCTTTTTCGGTAGTCCTTCAAAATATCTATTGCATTTAATGAATTCTGGCAACAAGTTCCTTTGAGGACGTAAAGGTGGTGGTGGTGGCATTTCTTGTTCATATCGAGGCGGTCCTTGCACCTCTGTAACAAATTCATTAGGGTTCACTGGTCCATTTTCCTGAAATTAGAAGTAGAGTATGTCTTTCGTTTCCTCTAGGAGTTAGTGGAGGCATTGCTGGTGCCCCAGCAGGTGGTACTACGTTTGTTGCTTGAATATTTTGCAAAGCTTGCAAAATCAATACATTTTGTTGTTGGAGACTTTGTAAAACATCCTCTATTCGGTTTTGGGATGATGCAGGAGCATTTATTAGCGGATTTCCAGAAATCCTGGTGTTTCTACTTCTATTTCTTCCTCTTGGCATTCTATTAACATTAAACATGTTATTTAGATTAGATCATAATTCATCTTCACCAAAAGACATCAAAGTCATTCATATATATATATCACACACATATATATACATAACCAAAATACATATAAGCTTCTCGTAGTTAGTGCATTATGTACACATCAAAAAATGCACTAACACTATAGTCATCAAAAGATACATATACATCGCCCTACATATCATATGTATATCATCAGAAGTTTATTGATATCACTCTATCATGTCATCATAAATAGATAATACATACATCCTCATCATATAATACTAGATCAAACTTAAGGACTAGGATAAAGACGACCCTTACCCTTCTCCTGAGGACCTAAATGAGGGTAATCATCCTCTCCCTCAAAACTGCTGTCGCCAAGCTCGATCCTCATGTCTCTATCTCCTGGGGGTACCAAAGTCAAATCTGTATCCATCACTCGAATACCTTTAGGTGCAGGCCTCAGCTCATTCTCAGAAATTGGTGGTATATCTCTCTCAATCCACCCTCCATGTACTGTCTCGATCCATCTGGCATAATTATAATTAGAGACATACTTTTCTGTCTCAATCCTTCGTCTCTTTCCTTCTCTTTCATCTAGCAACTCCATTGTTATACTTCTTTTATCAACTGTAGTCTGAACTGACTCCTGTACCACTCTATCCTGCATAGAAGAGGGACGCTGGAACTCACCTGCTATCTCAGGTATAATAGGAGGTTTCCTCATCAAGATGCGTTTGGAATGGTTGCATCTGCTAACCTGTGCAAGCATCTAATCATCATCTTAAGCTGTATCATCTCTCACCCGAGTATGATCATGTCTAATATCATGAGCATAAACTGCTCCTCTCCCAATAGATACCCAGATTCTAAAATCTGGAGGATCTGGTCTCACAGATCTAGGTGAGACTATGAATGCTATATTATCAATCTCCAGGCCACCTCCCTTTTGAACCACCAATCTCTCAAATCTATAGAGCGTCTCTATAGCTGATCCATTATCTGGAAAAGCTCGTTCCATAAAAATAACCATCCTTTAAATAAAGGTTGTAATCCTCTCTTCCAGGTGCTGAGGATCTCCTCTAGAGTTTTAGTAATCCCACATAAATACAAGTCCTCTATCAGGACTCGCAATCTGCGCCTGTAATCTGTCAGGGTCTCCTCTTCTTGCATAATAAATATCTTCCATCTAATATGACATGTAGCAGGATTAGAAGAACAATTACCTCATGACCCACCTATCCGGGAGAGACTAAGTTTACAAGAAAATCAACGATTTCTCGTTTTAGGGTTATCACTTTAAATATAATAAATTTAACTGACTATTTCCTATATCTACCTTAGAAACTCTCTAAGTATTAATCATTTCAAAGTGATGCTACGGGCGACGTTCTTCATTACCACTTAGTTCCCGTAGAACCAACAGAACAAAGAAAACCTTGGAAGAACTAACACTTTAGAAAAACCAAGCGTTAACAGAGAACCGAAATATTAATACGTAGCAGGCTGTCACCCATCTTTATATGTAATAATGCAATACGTGCAATGCATGACCAGATTATTTTATTAAGTCAATAGTTCTTATTCAATTTCATGGTGATCATACATTATACACAATCATCATCATATTACTTCACAACATCAAATCATTGTGTTATCACTTGTGTAATGATAGATTAACAATCATACAATCAGATCACAACAAAACAACCATTTGATTGTCTTTGTATTATATGTTCAACTATTTACAAGCACAAACAGTAATATATCACTGAATTACTCACCTGCTCATACTGACTTAATCGTAATAATTGACTGAAAGATCTTCTAGGGTACCAAAGTCATCTAGTAAGATGAATAAAGTATTCATCAATATAATATAAATTATATAGCTAAATTCCCATACGTGGCTAGTGTCATAAACTCGATATTTATCAAATTTTGTAGTGATTAATAGTAATTTTATGTTATTCTATACCGAACTCAATATAGTAAATCATATTTATTTATTATTACTTAGTGTCGTCATGTTTCTCCTAATTTATTTCATATAATTATTTTGTTATTTTTAGAAGTCACATTATACGTAAATTTAGCTTATTTCAATTCCTACATTAGTATACGACTCTAAAGTAGAATGTATGAACTAGTTAATAGACTTAGATCTCAATAAAAGCCTAAGAATAGATCAATGCATTGAATTTGGTTAAATAAGGATTTAGAAACCGAATAAAGAACTTCTTTAACCCTAATTGATACCAAAAACGAAATTTCGTATCTTGAACGGATAATTCAAGATATGATTAAAAGAAAATCTAAATTTCAATACCCGAAACTTGTTATACAAATAGATTTAAATAGAGAAAAATATAAATATAGAGATTAAATGATTGCTTTTGAGCTCAACAATGATTTGAGATTAGAACAATGAGTAGTAATGAGCCTAGGCTTAGATTTAAACCCTAAATCTAAGATTCCTAGATAATATTAAACGCTACTAATAAGATTTCATGATAGGTATCAGAAACTAAAGATATATATATATATATATATATATATATATAGCCTCTATATCAAATGCGATATCAAGAAGTTAATCAACTACGCTTATAGATAAAAAACGATTACTTAAAGATAAACTGTTAGGATTATAAATACACAATGAAAACATAAACTGATGTATAACTCAAGATCTAAACTTCAAATAAATAATCGAATCACACTATTGTTCTAACTCGGGTTTTCTTAAGCTATTGGAGCTTAAAACAAAAATTGACCTAATGAGTTTAGGAAACCTTAATCGCGGGAGTTAAAATTCTACAAATAATTAATCACGTAAATATAAAACTTAAAATTGTATTGTTTGATAATCTAAGTATTTTGTAGAATCCTATAAACATATTTTTATACAAAGACTCTCAAATATTAGCTAATTTATACCCATATAACTTGGTAAATTATCCTAAAACTAAGTTAAATAATTAACTAATATTATTATATATATATTGAGTGTGTTTTCGGCTGCAAGTTGTACCATTGGAAGGCTTGAAATGCAACTGAAGAAGAAGAGCCGAAATTTGATCAATAATGCACCAAAATTGTCAACAAAATCAACTCCTACTCCAATCAATGATTGCTAACTCAACCTCTCATTAATGACCATGAAAACAACATATCAAACATAGCTAAATGCAGGAGAAATTCGGAGGAAAACGTAGCCGCAAGCTTCTCTCTTCCTTCTTCTATTTATATATTCAAGTTCATTAATGAACAAACAAAAAATTTCAACCTTCTCTCCAGCTTTCTAGAACGAAACTACTCTTAAGTAGCAGTTAGAACAACCTAAAAACAAAAATCAAACCGCTCGAATCATCCAAGTTCGAATCGGAAGGAAAACTGGTACGAAAAACACTTGAAACAAGTTCAAAGGTGAGTTGATGTAATTCGAATGGTTTTCTTTTAAATCTAAGGATTAGAACTGACTTTTGATAATCATAGGAGCATAATCAACACAAACACAAGCTTCGAATTCCATCGGATCGGCTCAACGAAGGTAAAAATCCAAAACCCTAGTTGTACTTTATTAAGATCGAAATCTAAGGATATATGTTTGTAAGTGTTTACAGTTGTTTTATGTCTTTATATAAGATATAGAAACACTTAGGAATGGTTTAAGAATGTTTTTAACGTGGAAAATTTAAGAAATATGATTTAATTCATCGAGGAAGATGATGAACAGTGCTAACACTGTCCATAAGCTGGCAGTATAGACGTCCAACTCCTGCGGCTTATAAGGATAGGCCGATGTTGTAGAAACGACTTACACTGAACAGAAGCTACGTGAAAATTATTTTCATGTAAAAATGAACGAAGGTCGGACATCTGGGATTCTACGCCGGCGGCGTAGAGTCCAGCGTACGTTGAAAGCCAACAGCTTTCAAGCCAATGTAACCGAAAAGAAATAGTTTGCAAAACAAAATGAACACCGGCACCTGGGCTTCAAAGCCGGTGGCGTAGGAGCCGGCGTATACCCATATATTCTTTTACGAAAACTTGTTTTGATATGAACAGAATATACATTATATATGTGTACAATATGCCTACTGAACATATATTATATATATATGATAATATAGAACTTATTAAGAAGATAAATAGATACAAACATTTAGAATAAATTTATGTATTATTTGATAATTCTTAAAACCCTAGAATTAGAGAAAAATATTAAGTATTAATAAAAAATTAAAAATAGTCAAATATTTGTTCTAAATACATAAAATAGGTAAGAATAGAAATTGAAATAAGCTAAATTTACAAATAATGTGACTTCTAAAAATAACAAAATAATTATATGAAATAAATTAGGAGAAGCACAACAACACTAAGTAATAATAAATAAATATGATTTACTATATTGAGTTCGGTATAGAATAACATAAAATTAGTATTAATCACTACAAAATTTGATAAATATCGAGTTTAGGACACTAGCCACGTATAGGAATTTAGCTATATAATTTATATTATATTGATGAATATTTTATTCATCTTAATAGGTGACTTTGATAACTTAGAAGATCTTCCAGCCGATTATTACGATTGAGTCAGTATGAGTAGGTGAGTAATTCAGTCATATTGTATTGTTTGTGCTTGTAAATAGTTGAACATATAATTCAAACAAATGTTTTGTTGAAAATATGTTGTGATCTGATTGTATGATTGTTAATCTATCATTACAAAAGTAAAAATATAATGATTTGATGTTGTGAAGTATTATGATGATGATTGTGTGTAATCTATGATCACCATGAAATTGAATAAGAACTATTGAATTAATAAAATAATCTGGTCATACATTGCACATACTACATTATTGCATATAAAGATGGGTGACAGCCTGCTGCGTATTAATATTTCGGTTCTCTGTTAACGCTTGGTTTTTCTAAAGTATTAGTTCTTCCAAGGTTTTTTTTGTTCCGTTGGTTCTACGAGAACTAAGTGTAATGAAGAACTCGCCCGTAGTATCACTTTGAAATGATTAATACTTAGGGAGTTTCTAAGGTGGATACTGGAAATGGTCAGTTAAATTTATTATATTTAAAGTGATATCCCTAAAACGAGAAATCATTGATTTTCTTGTAAACTTAGTCTCTCCTGGGCAGGTGGGTCATGAGGTAATTGTTCTTCAACCCTGAAAAAGAGGGCATAAATCTTTTTCCCTATTTGGATTCTAGATCATCCAAGCTTGTATCTGTGCATATGATTGAGTGCTTGCATTACATATGATTTGCTAATGACTTGTGTGATGTATAATATGTCTGGTTATTCACTGAGCTGTGGTTTCGCTCATACTCCAACAGTCTTTTCAGGTTTACTCTTCGATCCTGGTTAGTCACTTCTAGGAACATGGCTCCGGTAAGGGCTTAGGAACTAGAAGTCTCTTGTTATACTTAAGGAATAATGGTTATGTTTTCTTAGAATAGATCAGTTAGTACTACTGTATCAGTTGTGAACTACAAGAAGACTACTTGGTTTTGTAATAGTTCTGTAATGCTTATGATTAAGATAGCAGTTATTCACTAATTTATTTCTTACATGTATTTATCATTTCTTATCAAGCAACTAAAAGATCCTATTGTTTTGAAAACCTATCATTATCTGAAGGTAATCTAGTAATAGTATTCAAGTGAGACTTGTTTACTTCTACTAGGGTACCCGCGGGGCGTGATAGTTTCGGATATGAAATACCTTGTATCTTACAAGATAAGGTATGAGTAATGCTTCATATCCTACTCATCTTGTACTTGTCATCTCTAATTCACGACATCTAAACAATAAGTTTATCCTTGACAAAAGTATATTCATTTCGTAAGCATTATGACTGAAGTTTGCACTTAGAAAAATATGTAATTGATATGGAAGCAATGTAGTCACATTTAGGTACTGTACATCAAGTCATTTCATCTTTACAAGACAACATATGAGCTAAACTGGATAACAGGATGGGTACAACTATTCCCTTTTTTTTTTTTTTCCTATGGCAAATTGACATATCACACAATAAATCCATATAATATGTTGTATCTAATATGGATGGGATAAATCCATTTGAAAGTAAAGGAGGTGGTCTTTTTATTTGTTGACATTGAACATTGGGCAGTGAAGAATGCGTGAAATTATAAATCGTGGGACTTATACAAAGTTATTCTTTTAGAAATTTTTATACAGTTCTGTGATATTACATATATATATATATATATATATATATATATAAGAGCAAAAAAACAGGATAGCAATATTTATTCAAGGACAAACTATGTAATTTCATTTAACTCTTTCAAAAAACATTAATAGTGCTAATTTTGTATAAGGAATTTATCAATTGTGACACTAAAATAGGATATATGAGCATATAAAGAGCATGGAAGATATTTATTATGATAAGATAAGATATTTTGGAAACCCGGTCAAGAAATTGAAAACTAATTCCTTTTCCATCAAAATCGCAAGGTAGCACCCAAATAAAAATAAAAAACTAACTTAAAAAAGAAAATCCCTTTTATGTGAATATGTCAGGCACAATATTGAAACATCAATTGTACCAAAGTAATAGCGGATTTCATGTAGTATAGCTAATTAGATGAAATAAAAAGAAAAGAAAATTAGTAGGATGTCCCGTTGCAATTATAAATGAAAATTGGATAATATGTAGTCAATTGAATATTCACTAATGGCATCAAACTAACTTTAGCATGGGCTCGTTTCTCATCAAACTTAGTTTGCTTCTGCACATGTTGAAATGAAATTCTGATTTTCAGTAAAAAAAAAAAAAAAGGAATACAAAACAAAAAAATATATATATAGAAATAAGAAATGCAAAAAGTACTTTTAATAAGAAGACCAACCCCTTTCTCGGTTAGTATATAGCATTCACCCAAAATAAAAAATAGAAATATGAAGCAAAAGTTAAAAAAAAAAAAAAAAAAAAAAACCTTATATGTGAATCTAGCAAGCATAACATTAAAATTTCATATGCACGAAGAAAAAATATTCATAAAACTTAGTTTGCTCCGGTACACAATGTAAAGTATCAGCAAAATAATAGATGTACTTTCAATGGAAAGACCAACTTGCTTATAGGTCAATATAGCAAACAAAACACCCAAACTAAAAATAGAAACACCAACTAAAAAAAAAAAAACCTCCCTTTTATCTGAATGTTGTAGGTCGAACATTAAAATCTTTAATGCGTGAAGTACTAATGTAATAAAAAGATAAATGAGTGATACTAGAGGGTAAAAGTGTCATTTGATTAAATATAAGAGGGTTTTATGATCCATCATAATGTATAATTAAATACTTTGTCATTTGGTAAACATGTTGTTAAAGATGAAGAGATGATATTAAAGATGAGGAGACGCTATTAAAGATAAAGAGAAATTGTTAAATATGAAAAGAGTTATTAAAGATAAAGAGATTGTACTAAAGATGAAAAGATGTTGTTAAAGATAAAGAGTTATTTCTTGTCTCCTATATAACCTGGACTTCCTCCTACACCAAAATTATTCCTAAACATAGAATTATTTTAAAATCCTCTCTAATAGTGATCTTTGCATCAAGGAAGACCAAGAAGTAAAACCAAGATGAGTTAGTTATCATCAAATCTTTAACAATCTAAGGAGTGATTTATTCCTAAGGTTCTTAAACCCTTGAAATTTTGGTTAATTTTAAGCTTAATCTTAGAATTAAAAGTCAACCGGAAACCCTAAAGTCAACAAAAGACTAGTACGTACCCTACAATTTAGATCCACAATCTTGTATTCTTTAGCTCTAGAAATGAAGTTGAAATAATTAGTGATAATAGTTTGTAATAATATAAGGAAATGTAAAAATATCATATTCACGAATTTTGAGTGTTCTTCAAACCCGAATGAGATTAGCTCTCGAAAACATGTCTCAAGGCTTGAAATAATAAAAATATTCTGATAACACCGTTAGGACCAAAATAATACAAGGATTTCAAAAATATCAGTTTCGTAATTTTTTGGTAACTGAAAAATAATATATATTGCATTTATACATGTATTTTCTTTACTACTGGTATATTATTAGTCTTGTTTACTATTCATTATCCTAGACTACTATTCATTTGTTTTTACTTTACCTTACAATCTATTCTTACTACCTATATACTTATTTTTCTACTTTTTTCATTTCCAATACACCTTCACATCAACCATACTTCACATATTTATTACCTTTTATTACAAAACAACAAATAAAATAAATTTCACTCCTCTCTCTCTCTAAGGTCGACGCATCTTCCTCTCTCTTCCCTTAATTATTTTTTTTTCAGTTTATTTTATTACATCTGATTTTCACTCCAAAATTTTATAAATATCTCATTTCCTTACTTCATTCACACCATCTTTATATAACAAAACTCTCTCAAATTCACTTACAAACACTCTTCACAAAAATTTCTCTTACCAAAACTCTCTTTCACCAATCACTCATAAAAATCCTCCTCTACACACAAACCATCTACTATTTTACTACCCACATAATACCCCATTCATCTACCACCTTTATAAGACACAAACACTTTAGGTAAAACTTCTATTCCTATTTTATTTACTCATATCGTAATTAGCATGACTATGATGTTGTTTGAAACTCTTATAAGTAGTAAAAGTAATAATATGTTTATATTTTGTTCTGCACATGAAATTCCAATTTTACTATGTTGTTATTATGCTTATATATATGTTGATTATTAATGATATTATTGTTGTTATTATGCTCTAATCTAACTTTATATATATTATTAAGTATATGTATATCTATATTTTTAGAGTCTAATGCTCACTAACTATTTCTAACTTGCTATAATTATTACTTTTTTCTTTTCTCTTTTTAGGACCAGTCTATTCTTAGTCTCGGGTTACCTTGATAAAACTAAGGCTTCCAATATTTGATTAGGTTATCTTGATGAAACTAAGGTTCCCAATACTTGATATATTAACTTGCTTATTATATTGCTATTTATGTCTTTCTTATATTTTCTTATTCTCATACTACATATTCATGTCCATGGATGAACATATTGATGTTGTCTCACAAGATTTTCTTAAATAAAAAGATAAAGTGAGAGTTTTTTCCAAAGTAAACTTTTGTCATGTAAAAAATGAATTTTTCCATAAAGACCTAGGAATTTATCTTAGCAATTTTTTTCCAAAAATCTAGAGGAGTTCATCATAAGTTTTCAGTAACCAAAGAACATAGGAATTTTTAGATGATACCTCATACATACACCTTATAAAACAATAAAGTGAAAAAGTTTTCTTTAAAAATTAAAATTTCAAATCCTTGATTAACAAAAGCTTTACCAAACTTCTTTAAGGAAAGTTTCACCAATACTCTAAAATATGAAGAAATAAACTACTTTAAAAAATCACCAAGAATGTTTCTTTTATAAAAATAAAATGCTCTTAAGGAATAAAATTAGTAAACAACTTTGGGAATTATTGTAATAAACTTCAAGAAAAGTTAAGAAAAATGTAAAGTTTGATAAATTTTAACTACTCTTAAATAGTATTTAGAAACTATCCTCTCAACCTCTAGAAATTAAGTAATAGGAAGCTTAAAAAGACAAAAATCATTTCCAGAGAAACTTAAAAGACTAAGGAAATAGAATAAAAAGGGGAAAATACTCACTTAAAATAATTTGAGAAATTTTTCCAACAAGCTAAGTGGAATTTTTTTAAGTTTTGCTTTTCCAATTTCTAGAAAACATTGCTTTTACACAAATCATGGTTGAGACAACTTCATTAAATTCATGCATATGATATGAGTCAATATATATGTACATATATTTCTAAAGGTTTTTCCAACTATAATCATATCTATATTTTGGTACAAGTATTTTTGGATAAAGAAAAATTTGCAAATTTAAGTTTTGAAGACTAGAATTTTCTTGGTGAATCTGTACCCTACGGTTTCAAGAACCAAACGCCTTTTATGATAAAAATAACCTTAGAAATGGATAGATTTTTTTTTCTAATAGATAGAAAACGGTATATTATATGCAAAATTTCGAGTTAAAATGAGCAAGCTATGGTCATTTTAAGTTGGAATTTTCACCTATACTAATTTTATCGCAACTAGAAAGTAGAGTTAGAAGTTTTGAATAGAAATTCCATGGAATACTCATTTTGGGTATTTCCTTTGGTTAGGAACGATGAGGAAGATGTACATACCCCGATGACTTTAACTAAGAGAGTATCGTCATGGCCGAATGAGTCTACTTCTCTTATTTTTATGCTTGTGTTTGTGCTTATAATTTAGTTGCAATAGATTTAAGAAAAGATGAAATTGAAGATTATGTGTTTATATTATATTGAAAGAATATTAAGCATATCGAGTCATGAATTGTTTGTAATAAATTGTATGTTTATTAGCACATTGAAGTGTCTAAAATTGGTTGGTCACCTACAAGAAATTGAAATTTAATGGTTAGGCTCTAAATAAAAATTGATGCATGCACTTTATGAGTTGAGTCACATTGTATTTGCTATTGTATAATTGATGGGACAAGTGTATGATAGTGGTGGTATGCATAACCGGTATATTATGTATGTGGCAAGTAGGAGCCAATAAAAGCTACATAAATTGATGGCTAGTAGGAGCCGGTAATAACCACATTTTTTATGGCGAATTAGGAGCCGATAAGATCTATAAAAAATGATTTTTAAAAAGATGATAGCTGTAATAGGCCGGAATACCTAATGTTGAATGACAGCCATAATTCATTCATACATATGATTCCTGAAAAATCATATGTCTTGTATGCTTACGTCCTTGTTGCATCTCATTTGCTGGTCTAATAAATTGGTTGTTATTTTGTTTTAGGTGTGAATATTGGGATTATACTCACTAAGCCGTAAGCTTATCCCTTATAGATATTTGTATTCATAGGACACCTGTTCTTATACAAAGGTCTCCTCTTACCTACATAAGTTTTCTTTTGAGAGCTTTGAAGGAAATCTACTTGAAGGATTAGACTAGAATTCCTTTAAAATTTTTTGATGTGTATTTAAGTTATTGTAAAGACTATTAAGTGTTTCGATCTTTGGAGTTTTAGTGGGGGTATGCCCTAAGAATCATGTAATAGTCTTTGAATGTTTATATTATGAACTATCTTTATTTCTAGATTTTTGTATGTTCAATACTACTTGCTTAGACCACACTTCCCAAAAGCATCTCTATTACGTATTAGACGCCTTACATGTAATACCGAGACATTGACGTGACTAAGGTAGTCATTTCTTAAGTCTTGATGTTATATGTGGTGGACTGCCATTTAAGGTACCTATTGGGGGGTGATCGTTCTCTTTTGATTTTGAAGGGAGTTTTGGAGAAAAATTCTAAGTTTGCTGGACATTAGTGTTCTACAATCAAGGGAAAAAAAAATCAAGAAATAGGTAAGTTGAATCTTTTCTTTTCCTTTCGTGATCTAAAAACAGAGGTCTTTTTGAGTTGTTTGATTTTTTTTTTTTTTTTTTTTTGTTGAAGAAAGTCATAGTTTTTGGAGAAACCCTGATCTTCTAGTGATTTTGTGGTTTTACAAATCATAGAAGAAAGGTATGTATGAATTTAGAGTTTGTAGTCTTTTTCTAGTTTGGGGTTCATATGATGGTGAATTTGATGTTATTATGCGAGAAGATGTTTTTATTGAATATTTGATGATTCAGGTATTGATGGTGAAGTTAAGGTTCTTGCTTCTAAAGTGATTTCAGGTATCCGACTTTAAATTTGATTTGCTATTTATTTATGGCCAGGTTTAGTAGATTGGGATGATAATTGCTACTAGGACAGTGCTCTGATGATCTAAGTGTCTTGTTATCTCGACTGGAGTCGTGTACAGAGATGATTCAGTAGTCTAAGAGTGGTGCGAAAATGGTACCCAGGTGTGTGGGAGTTCCCAACACTAATATATGTATATATTACCTATTTTCCATACTAGTTGATTTTACGGAGCCATGAGTTACTCTAGTTTTAGGACTAATGGCTAATAGTTCTAAACTATGTTGTTTGTTGGCTAATCAAAGATAATAACCTGTTAATTGTTGCATATAATATTAGATTGTAAGTGAAATTTTCATTATGCTGTTCATGTGCATGTGTCTATAGTATGACGTATTAGCCTTTTATGCTATTTCTTTCTATTTTTCAAGAAATGTAATGATCATGTAGTGTTTGATCTAGCTGGATATGATGTCTATATAGACTATGGGGAGGACGATAGTGGACTTGACTTTCCTACTGACGTTTAGATGTTTTAGCTTATATATAGATAAAATTTAAGATCTTATAAAGTTTTATATGCTTTTATAAATCTAAAGTTTTCTAAAATTTTTCTCAAGATGTTTTAGTTTAAATTGAGTTGGCCTTTGATTTATGCCAACTAGGTTGTTATGAAGTTTTTGGTTATTACATGATATTTAAATGTATCTCTATATTTGAGATGTTGATGATATTATATCTAATTTGTGGATTAGTGAAAGCCTCAGCGTGTCTATGTCAAGTGATGGTACGTGACTGGTTATAATGCATTCAAATTAGGGCGTTACAAATAATATAAAGGAGAAAACAAAAATATGAAGGAAAATGAAGAGAAGTACCTTTGGAATTGTGGACACAATATGGCATCAAACTAACTCCAGTGTCACTCTATGAATAGACTTGTTTATTCCTGCCCACATGTTGTAATAAAATTACATTTTTCATTTTTTACAAAATAAATCAAAGAGAGAGAGGGAAGAAAGATGCTCAAGAAATTATGGATTGAACATTTTTAAAAACAATAAAAGCATTCATTTGCAATTAACTTTTCAAATCGGTAAATAAATAAATAAATATGGTTCACTATGATTAAATAAATTATTCACAAAGGCTAAAATAAGAACATCCTATATGCAAGGTTATTAAACATGTTTCTATATGAAACATAAATATTCTAGCAAGCAAATGAGTTAAAAAAAAAAAACAAATAAAAAAACGAAAAGACACCCTGATTTTTTAACTCCAATTTTTGCTAAGGAGCAGCAAATGACTTTTGAAGACATAGAAAAGTTTCAATAACAAAAGAAATATTTAACAGGGAAAAAGAGAAAGAAACAAAGAAGCAAAATAGACACTTATATTTCAACAACTTGCTTTTGTTGGTTTGAAAATTGATAAATTTAAAGTGAGAGTGGATGTAAACTCTAGTGTCGTTCTATGAGCAAACTTCCTTTGTTCCTGCACACATGTTTTAATAAAATTACATGTTTCTAGTTTTTTTTTTTTTTTTTTTTAATAAACAAAGAGAGAGAAAGAGAGAGAGGGTGGAAGGAAGATGCCGAAAGACTTCCCCCATTGAAAATACTGACTATCTAAATGCACATGAAGTTAATGCATGTGTCTTATTTGAGAGTAATGTGGGAAGATACGATGGAAGAGATAGAAATAACAGGGGGTGAGTGATTTTTTTTTTTTTTTTGGCCAAACAGGGTGGTGAGTGACTCAAATTGAATGGATTCTAGTTTCATGTGAGATTTATCTAAAGATATGACGATAGAGGTAAATACCAAAGTGAGCGATTAAGATAGAAACTGAACAGCATGAAAGGAGGAAAATAGAGTAAGCTATGGAAGAATTATTCAAAGATGTAGCAATTGACATAGAAACTGAAGTAAGCGGTTGTGATAGAAACTAAATAGCATGGAAAGAGGAAAGGAAAGTAATATGATATGTGTTCCTTTAAGATATTTAAATTGAGAGCAGCTGACAACACGAAGAGCATGGTTTCAAATAGCAAGAAAGTGAAAAAAAGATGGGAAAGGTGGAGAAATTACTCTAAAGGGCTTTCATGCTTTTCATTATTAAAAAAGAAAAATATTTACTATTTTAGTAATGTTAAATTTGGAATATTATTGTAAAAGTTGATGAAGGCATAAAACTGTGCTCTCCTTTAAATAATATAAATATACAACATTGAATGAACCTTCTAATTCACAAATTGTGTCTTTACTTCCATATAATATGGAAGTCAATTTGAATGATATAGGAAGTTAAAGCGATGTATATAAAGTCATACACAATGAGCTTAATTTGGGACTTTATTTACATGACAAAACGTTTTAGGAAGTAATTGTGATTTAATTTTTTTTTATTAAAACGTCGATTGGCTTGTAAATGTTTCTATTTTCCCTTTTTTTTTTTTTTCCTTTATTTTCGGTGATACATTTGATTTGTAGATTTGAATGATCATTTTAGATTGAAAGTTCATCGAACTTGTCCTCATATTTTGATGACTTAACTGAATAGACAATATCATTTTTCTTATATCTACAGTACCAACTCATAATTACGATGAAAGTTTGTTATTCTAAATTTTTGTGTTCCATGCTTACCAATAATCAATAATGTCATGTTATGGAGTGATAAATCCCTAAAATAAAGCAATTAATAATCACCAATTTATGATATGTGATAAGTGTTGATTGGCGAGAATAGAATAAGACAAACAATTAAGTACAACAAATTCGATCGCACTAATTAAAGTACTTACTGTTCATAATGCATAATGTAAAGACCGACCACTAAATCTCGATATTTAGTGTACCGAGTCCCCAACCACATATAACTATTTATCATTATATGTAGGTTGTCCAAAAATTAATAGTTTATGAAAATTGTTTGATTAAATCTACCAAAACTTATAAATAATTTTTGAATAAAAGAAGATTGCTAACAAAAGCAATTATACATATACACATTATAATTACAAAGATTAGTGTCAATATAAGACACTACAAAATTACCAGTTGTTCTTGATATAAAAAGATAAACTAAAGAGACTTTAAAGTCTTTTACAACTTAGGCTTATTTAACAAGCCTCATATACAGAGAAATATGTTTTAAAACAAAAGCTTCTCCCAAAATGAAGTGCATTCGAGTCCTACTCATCCGACTCATCCATGAACCTCTCAAAATTTGACCCGTATCTTAGATCATCATACAATTTATCTTCAATACCTGCAACGCAGCAAAAAATGAGCCAAAGGCCTAGTACGCAGTAATAAATACAAAAGCGAAGTGTCAAGCGAACTTATTTCTAATGCAATGCATCAACGATTAAGTCATTATCTTGTTACATTTCCTTTTTAACAAAACAATAGAGGGGTATTCAAACCCCGAGATCACGCTCTGGGAATTTAGGGATCCTGAGTAACATCAACTGCTCAGGGGGTTGATATAAGCAGTCCGAATACTTATATCTCCTATATCTATTCCATAAAGAAAATAGCTTCATTTAGGATTTCAGAATCATTGCTTGACTCTGCTTAAACTCAGTCCACAACATGAATCTAGTTCACAAGTCCCCATAAACTTTGAACTAAACTATGACATTTCCCCTAAGTTTAAGCAAACGTTACTCAAATATTATTCTCCCCATCAGCAACCTGATTAACCATGAACGAATCGCCATTGCATCATAGCATGTCATTGCATCATGATTAGGTAAGCGCCTAACTGACATGTTATTACATCATGACAAGTTTGCTGCTCCTCGAACTAGATTAAACAGTGTAATAGACATCAGTTCATCAAGTGTTAAGTTGATTTGAATTAAGTCAAATTTAGTAATGCCTATTCCTAATACAACAAACAGCTACTGCATACCTGTACCCAGTAGGGTATCACTATATCCAATCAGAGGGAATCAACTGAAGAATCTTTAACTGAAATAAAAAATATTAAAACAAATCAATAATCGAACATAGAACATACATACAACATACAATTCTAACTTAACTATACAAAGAGATTCAATGAACCTAACATATAGCTCTAACACTTAATTCGTGCATAAAACTTATTTAAATAACTTATAGATTCATTAGAATAACATATATGAAGCAAAGAAGGAAAATTGAAGAAGTTTAAAGTTATAAAAACCCAGGAGATATGTGGCGAATTTACACCAGCAAATTTGAGCTAAACATCGGTAGCGTTGGAAACGTATGCTGGAGGCGTTAAGGCCAGTGTTAAGAAAATCAGTTCTGTTCACATTGAACATCGGCTAAAGGCTAGCAGCGTTGAAGCCCTAGTGGCCAACGTAAGATTTGACAAAAGAACGCTGGCTATGTCACGCTTCAAAATATGGGGCCTAGTAAGATAAATCTAAAACTATCATATCACGTGTGTACCCGTAACATGAGAGCCATCTTGTAAGTCGGAGTGTACCAAACTCTATTTATTTACAAATGTTTATCATATAAATGATATAATATATTATAGGATTTCAACTATGGAATCCGATTTCCCAATTTCTACCAAGATCTCAGAGAATCGGTATCCCCTACCAAATGGTGAAAATGGGTTTCAAACTACAACTTACAAATTTCAATATTATAAAATTTGTCTAGTTTACATTCTAAGTTATCATATCCTATATCTTTATCTTCAATAGAGTTCGTTGGAGAAGCTCTCTTCACACATTCCTAGCCCAATCCCAACTAGTATTAATCCTGCACAAAAACTGTTGGGGGGTGAGCGAACCACGGGCTCAGTGAGATAACCTGACCAGACCACATATCAACTAATAACAAACAAGTATAATTATCAATCATATGCTATGCAATAATCAATCATATGCACATTATAAGCTTGGACGATCTAGAATCTAAAGCAGGATGAAGATTTACGCCCCCTCATCGAGGTTGAAGGAACTCAATACTATGACACACCTACCCAAGAGAGGCTAAGCATACAAGAAAGCCACAATCCTCATTGTCGTTATCTCTTTATACTTTTGGCACTCAATTCCTGTTTTCAGCCTTAGAAACTCCACTGAGTGTTAGTCATTTCATAGCGATACCATGGGCGGCGTCCATCATTTCTAGTTAGTTCCCATGGAACCGGCAGAACAAAGGTGATGTTGCGTGGAACTAATAGCCTCTTGCCTAGAAAAACCAAGCATTACCAGAGAACCAAAATGCTAACATATAGTAGGTTGTCATATCTTCAAATGCAGTTTATGCAAATTATGTAATTCATGTCCATTCAATTTATAGTACCAGTAATTGTTAATCAAGTTCAAGGCGATCATACAATTTACAAACAATGATCAACATATTTCATACAATAGTTATCATACAATGGATTATCACTTATATTATGGTAATTTATCATTCAATCATACACCACGCATCATGCATTATCCCCAATCCCGCATGCATATAATTGAATATATATTATTCCAAAAGCAACTATACTACAAGCATAAAAACAAGATAAAGTCAAGTAACTCACCTATGGTCCTTGCTAAATTGTTGTGTAAGCTACCGAAAGTCCGGAATTGATCTATTTTCTTATGAAAGGAAATAACAGAGATTCATTATTGGACTATTTCTGAGAGAAGTCTTCCTAGAATTAAAGGCGCTGATACTAATCGCCAGATATTAGACTAAGCCGTTATATTAATTATTGCGTCGTTCAATAATTTAATTAATCCTTATAGGTGCCTAATTATTCCGTATCGATATTTGACACAGTTTTTATTAAGGTTTTAGTCCCTATAGTAAAGAATATTTACCTGTTATTTGTTTTTATTTTGCTTCTCTTGATCTTAATTACTATCTATGTTTTTGTTTAAGGGGTTTGCCTTTTCTTAAGTCCTACTATTTTTAGCAGAAGATTTTTTTTACTAATTCTTTACCTGTCAACTTATCTGTCTCTCAAGTTGTATTTTATTTATTTAAGGGTATATTCTAGTATCTATATCTTTCAAAAATTAAAATCGTATGTCCATGGCAGTTTAGATATATCAAATTTTTATTATATTTCAATTTTTTTTTATTGCAAACAAGTTAAGTTTATTAAATATTATCAGTAATATTAGTTTGAAATGTTAATATCAATATTAGAATAAATATAAGTATAATAATAACAACAATCTTCATACTATTAGTAAATAACAATATTAGTGACAAAAATAATAATAATATTGATGATAGTATAAATATGGTGACATTAACGCAAATAATAACAGTATTCACAATCCTATGATTCTGATGAAAATATCAATAACACGGAATACTATAATCAATAATAATAATAGCAATAATCTTAATTATGTTAATATGAATAACAGTAACATTAATATTGGTTTATTAAGAGTGAAAATTGAGTGAATTTCTATTTGCGATTTTTTTTGTTTTAAATCCGATTTGTGGTATAATAGTCGATTTGGTAGTACTTTCAAGTACTTTCTTGTAGAATTACTTTCAAGAAAAGAGACTGTACAATTTTTTTTTTTAATTTATGAAACACATGCATAGGTTTTAAGTGAATCCTAATAATTGTAGTCAAAATTGTTTTGATCATATCAAACTTGTTTTGATCTTATCTAACCCATTTCTAGTCCGTTTTTACAAATAAATAGTCATTTTCATAGTATTTTATGAGGAAAATCCATTGATAAGGTTGTTTTCATTAAACATGGTCATTAAGGGGGCGAAAAATACAAGGATAGTCCGCTTTGTTAGTACAAGTCTGGCAGTAGTGATTTAGTTTTTGTTTTTGCAATGTCTAATTCATTTCTTTTCCATTTTTAACAAATAAATAATCTATTTCATAGGTTTTTTCGTGTTATTCCATTGGTGGGGTCATTTTTGGCTTATAACAAACACATCAACACAGTTTATTCATTCTTTCCAACGATTTACATGAGTTATTTAAAGTTCAATTTAGCTTGTTGTAGTTTAGGTATGGTTTTGGTTTTTCCTTTCTAAGACTTGAATTTCCACACTTAAAAATCTTCAAGTTGATGTATTATATACTAAATAGTCTAAATACATAAATATACTATTACTTAATCTTGATAAATTTATAAGACAAATTTCTATAAATCAACATAATGAATATTTGAACTTAATGTAATTCTTACCTTGATTGGGTAATAGATGGGGTTTAGCTCCTCCTTCTTGGTAAAAGTAATGATCTAAAGAGGGTAGTAAGAAGATGATTAACTAAGAAAAATTAATCTAACTAAACTAGCATACGTATGTACATATTTTTACTTGAATTTATGATATACCAAGGCTATTTAACTTGGTTTTTGGTGTTGTTTGAAAGAGGAAATGAATGTGTTTGATGCTTGGATAGGATGTAGGAAATAAGACATGGGTTATATCTTGTTTTAGAGTTCCTTCAATATTGTTTAAATGAAGGAAATGGTGAAGGAAAGTGGTTGTTTGTTTTTCCTTTTGTAGCTAGGATTTTAACTTGTTTTTGTGGAGATTTTGTTCTATTTTTGTGTAAAACTTAAGGCTTTATATATGTACTAAGGTTAGACTAAAGTTAGGAAGATAAAGATAGTGTTTTGAGCTTGAAAAATATGAGTTTTTGTTGTTGTTTCTCTGATGGAATTTCTGATGCGAATTTGAGGATGAATTTTTGATGAATTT
Organism: Combretum micranthum; assembly: GCA_024138025.1. Classification (NCBI taxonomy): domain Eukaryota; kingdom Viridiplantae; phylum Streptophyta; class Magnoliopsida; order Myrtales; family Combretaceae; genus Combretum; species Combretum micranthum. The sequence goes on along the minus strand of JAMXBD010003137.1, from coordinate 111,910 downwards.
GTATGAAATTTGTGGCTGATTTTAAGTGGCATTAATTGTATTTGTCTATTAGTTAATTAAGGTCATTTATGTGTGTAAATTAGGGGTTCAACTTACAAAAAAAATTGGATAAAAAATCAAAATCTAAGGTTGAAATTGGAATTTTGTTGCAATTTTCTTGGTTGAATTCCTCCTACTGCAGCTGCTATTTAGTGAATTTCCTAGGCTAATTGGAGCTGTTTTGGTTGCATATTTGAGTTGAAATTCTTAGCATTAAATGTTGATCACATGTGGAGTGTTCGTATTGGATTAAAGGTCATTTTCATGTTGAATTTAAGAGCTCAAATTGTGCAATTTTGGTTAGACGGTTTGCATGTTCCAATCCGTGGGTTTCCTTTGCTATACGTGGTTTGTTTTTGCTGTAGCTAGGAAGTCAATTTGCAGCCGACTTCTGTTTATCAAGAAGACTCCTACAGCATGAGGGATTGTTCGGTTTGCATTTTGTTTTCAGTTATGATTTGGGAAGTTCAATTTAGTGTAATTTGGACGTGAATTCCAATTGCCTTAGCCGATAATTCCCCCCTAGCGTGAAGAATTCTGGTGGCCTTCTGTGCATGATGCAATTTTTTCAGCGGCTCTGTTCAGCGTGGAAATTCCTCTATTCGTGATTGTTTAATGTACAAGGCTGGATGGGAATTTCCTTTTTATTTTGCTGTTGAGATCCTCCCATTTATGCACTGTATTTCATATATTGCATCGGATTTGATTTTGATTTTTTTAATTTACTAAAATGTTTAATCAAATATTAGTTCATAAAATTTTAACAAATATTAGTTGATAATGTATGTTTATAATGTTTAATTAAGAGTTTTATCGAAATAGAATTTGCCTAAGTTACGACAAACTCTAAGTTGTTTATACGTACAAATTTTTAGTTTCGAGTTTACACAATTAATTATTTTTAGTATTTTATCTTATGTGGTTAAATTTTTCAAGTTCAATAAATTAAATTAAGAACCAACTCTTAATGAATTCAAAATTTCCTAACAAGTATAACAGCGGTTTTGGAATTTTTATTTTAGATTTAGATTAATAACTATTGATCGGATATTGTATCTATTATGTATTTATAATCCTAGTAATCCATCTTTAGATTATTGTTTTGTACTACTAAGTTTTGTTATTAGAATTTATCTTATCGATTTTAAAACTTAGAAATACTTCGAATTATATCTTGAATTATTAGTTCTAGATACAAAATCTCGTTTTTGGTATCTATTAAAGTCAAGGAAATTTTTATTCGGGTTTTTCAAACTATGAATGAGTTTATTATATCTCATAGGTCTATTTTAAGATTTTGTTAAATCATATATTTGGTATTAGTTTCACATTTGCTAATTTGTTCATTTTCTAGTTATGAAAATTATTAAAGGTTACTTTGGCAATACATGATTTTAATTTGTAAATCTCTAAATCATTTAATTAGAATATTAGTGTAATTTAAATATTTATTTAAGATCTAGATTCTTAGATATCAATCTATTTGTGATCTTATTTATGTTTTGTAATTCTAGTGATTTTTCTTTAGTCCCTAGTTTTATAATTGTAGGTTCTAAAAATTAATTTTCTTTTATTTGTAACTTATGATTTCTTGTTGGATTATTTATTATTTTACCAAATATTGTGTTTTACTATATAGGAGTTATTTATACTAATTTGTTAATAGCAACTATTTTTACCTATGCTACATATTAAAAAATAGTTGGAACACCATTATTTCATTATTTAACAAGTATAGGGTTTATTTCCTAAGTATTGAACTTAAGGAAAAAGGATTCAGGAATTTATATTAACGATTAGTTTATCGTTGTTTATAAATAATTTGAAATCATAGAAGTACAGTTTGTATTTCAAAAATTTTTATTAGTAACGATTCTAATCTTTCTAATTATAATCAATTTCATTCATCACCTTAACATTTTCAAATCGAGAAAAATTGGAGTGATTTTTACTACTTGTTCCAAATATTCTATATAATTCTATATTATATTTTTTAGTTTGTTAAAATCAGGTTACGTAAAATTAAGAGATCACATCCTCCACCCTTAAGAAAAGTTTCGTCCTCGAAACTTGTAGGGGTTTATCTAAATTCCAAGGAATTTCGTATTTGAAACTTATTCTACTATAGAGATCTATCGTATCTATAGTTTTATATTTCTATAACAGTCAAACCAATAAAAGCATTCCCTAATCTTTGAAGTGATTGTAATAACATCAATAAAGTCTCTTCCTTATGTTTCTCATAAATGCCTTATTTTCTACGATATCAGTAGGATAATATTTCTAAAGAGTCATGAACAGAAACTTCATAATTACTTATGAAATCGTTGACTATGGGTACATTCATCACTTGAATTACTAAGATTTCTCCTTTAATTAATCTATTATCTCCGAAAGTATGATTCATAATTACTTATTTTAATGTTGGATTGTTCTATAGAATCATTACAGTGGGGAAGAATATGATCATTTATTCCATTTTATTCTTCTACAGTTGTCTTAGGTTCCTTCACTAGTGTGATTACTGTAATACCTTTAGTAAGATCTCTTGTCTTATTGAATCATCAACTAATCGTTCCTTCTACTCTTATCACCACCTATGTTATAATAATTCTCCAAATTATTATATCTAAAGATTAACTTAAAATACATCTTGTAGTAAATTTGATATCTCCATGTTCGTTTCATTTCACATATTTTTTTTGTACTTTTGTCCAAATTCATATCAGTCTAGACACCACGTACACTCGTGTGGTTTAGTAGTTCTGTTACTATTGTCATTTATATCCTTTTGTACTACTATTCCTCCTATTGGATTTCTATTCATATCATTAATAATCTTACCACTCGAGATTTAGTTCATCAAATCAGTACTGCTTTGTATCTTTCATACTACAGTGTCATAGAATAATCTTTAAGTGATTTTTCATGACTAGAATGTTCTTAATTATTATTGGTTTATCTCCAAGACTCAATTCGACTTTTGTGCACATGTGTATTCTTAAGACATCCGTCATGTATTCCTCATATCATCTCCACTTAATTTAGTACTATTCTCCATTGATAAAATTTATACCAACTATTCCATTAATTTCTTATTTATCGTTGATTATTGGCACTTCATTCAATCTATACTGCTTATTCCCATTTTCTGCTACAGTATTTGTAGATTCGAACTTAAGGATTTCATTTTCTTAATATATATTCCCAAGTGAGAATATTTCTTGTCATCAAAAGTATGATTCAATTCTTAATGGTCATAATAATTGATCCAACATTATAGATATGATTTTACCTAACTCCAGTTTTCCTTTTCCTTCTATAACTCCTTCAAAGATACTGAGATCAAGAGTTATCTTTTCTGTTTCAACCAATAATATAGTAAACACAGGGAAAATCCGATCTTTCGTTCAATCTCCTTAATATGTCAATCAACTTTCTAGTATAATGCCAGAGGGGTTCTTGCAAACTACTAAGATTGTAGAGAATCGGTATCCCCTACCAAATGGTGAAAATGGGTTTCAAACTACAACTTACAAATTTCAATATTATAAAATTTATCTAATTTACATTCTAAATTATCATATCCTATATCTCTATCTTCAATAAAGTTCATTGGAGAAGCTTTCTTCACACATTCTTAGCCCAATCCCAACTAGTATTAATCTTACACAAAAACTGTTAGGGGGTGAGCGAACCATGGGCTCAGTAAGATAACCTGATCAAACCACACATCAACCAATAACAAACAAGTATAATTATCAATCATATGCAAGGCAACAATCAATCATATGCACATTACAAGCTTGGATGATCTAGAATCCAAAGCAGGATGAAGATTTACGCCCCCTCATCGAGGTTGAAGGAACTCGATACTATGGCATACCCTACCCAGGAGAGGCTAAGCATACAGGAAAGCCACAATCCTCATTGTCGTTATCTCTTTATACTTTCGGCACTCAATTCCTGTTTTCAGCCTTAGAAACTCCACGGAATGTTAGTCATTTTATAGCGATGCCATGGGCGGCGTCCTTCATTATTAGTTAGTTCCCATGGAATCGGTGAAACAAAGGTAATCTTGCGTAGAACTAATAGCCTCTTGCCGAGAAAAACCAAGCATTACCAGAGAACCAAAATATTAACATGTAGTAGGCTGCCACATCTTCAAATGCAGTTTATGCAAATTATGCTATGCATGTCCATTTCATTCTGTTAATCAAGTTTAAGGCGATCATAAAATTTACAAACAATCATCAACATATTTCATACAATATTTATCATATAATGGATTATCATTTATATTATGGTAATTTATCATTCAATCATACACCACGCATCATGCATTATCTCCAGTCCCGCATGCATATCAATTGAATATATATTATTCCAAAAGCAACTATACTACAAGCACAAACAATGTGATAAAGTCAAGTAACTCACCTGTGGTCCTTGCTAAATTGTTGTGTAAGCTACCGAAAGTCCGGGAATTGATCTATTTTCCTATGAAAGGAAATAATAGAGATTCATTATTGGACTATTTCAGTAAGAGAAGTCTTCCTAGAATTAAAAGTGCTAATCCTAATCGCCAGACATTAGACTAAGCATGTTATATTAATTATTGCGTTGTTCAATAATTTAATTGAATCCTTATAGGCGCCTAGTTATTCCGTATCGATATTTGACATAGTTTTTATTAAGGTTTTAATCCCTATGGTAAAGAATATTTAGCTATTATTTGTTTTTCTTTTGCTTCTCTTGATCTTAATTACTATCTATATTTTTGTTTAAGGGGTTTGTCTTTTCTTTAAGTCCTACTACTTTTAGCAAAAGATTTTTATTTATTAATTCTTTACCTGTCAACCTTATCTGTCTCTCAAGTTGGTATTTTTATTTATTTAAGGGTATGTTTTAGTATCTATATCTTTCAAAAATTATAAAATCGTATGTCCATGCAGTTTAGATATATCAAATTTTTATTATATTTCAATTTTATTTTTATTGCAAAACAAGTTAAGTTTATTAATATAATATTATCAGTAATATTAGTTTGAAATGTTAATATCAATATTAGTAATAAATACAAGTAAAATAATAATAACAATCTTCATACTATTAGTAAATAACAATATTAGTGACAAAAATAATAATAGTATTGATGATAGTATAAATATGGTGACATTAACAAATAAATAGTCGGTTTCATAGGTTTTTTCGTGTCATTTCCATTGGTGGGGTCGTTTTTAGCTTATAACAAACACATCAACACAGTTTATTCATTTTTTCCAATGATTTACATGAGTTATTTAAACTTCAATTTAGCTTGTTGTAGTTTAGGTATGGTTTTGGTTTTTCTTTTCTAAGACTTGAATTTCCACACTTAAAAATCTTCAAGTTGATGTTTATATACCAAATAGTCTAAATAACATAAATATACTATTAGCTTAATCTTCATAAATTTATAAGACAAATTTCTATAAATCAACATAATGAATATTTGAACTTAATGTAATTCTTATCTTGATTGGGTAATAGATGGGGTTTAGCTCCTCCTTCTTGGTGAAAATAATGATCTAAAAAGGGTAGTAAGAAGATGAGTAACTAAGAAGAATTAATCTAACTAAACTAGCATATGTATGTACATATTTTTACCTTGATGAGCTTAGATTCAAACTTGAATTTATGATATACCAAAGGCTATTTAACTTAGTTTTTGGTGTTGTTTGAAAGAGGAAATGAATGTTTTTGAATGTGGTTGGTGCTTGGATAGGATGTAGGAAATAAGACATGGGTTATATCTTGTTTTAGAGTTCCTTCAATATTGTTCAAATGAAGGAAATGGTAATGTGGCTATTCGTTTTTCCTTTTGTAGTTAGGATTTTAACTTGTTTTTATGGAGATTTTGTGCTACTTTTGTGTCAAACTTAAGGATTTATGTATGTACTAAGGTTAAGCTAAAGTTAAGAGACTAAAGAGAGTGTTTTGAGCTTGAACAATACAAGTTTTTGTTGTTGTTTCTCAGATGGAATTTCTGATCCGAATTTGAGGATGAATTTTTGATGAATTTGTATGAAATTTGTGGCTGATTTCAAGGGGCATTAATGATAAGATCATATTGCATACAACTTTTTGATGTTTAAATAGCTAGAATAGGTGGTTGTTTTGGTCAAAAATTTATGTTTCAGGTCTAATTTGGCCAAATGAACCAAAACAAGAAACTTTGAAATGGAAAAAGGAAAATTTCAGGGGGTATGCTGGCTTTTCTGAAGCCAAAGTCGCCGGCGTACGGTTAGCCTTCATCACCAATAGAATGAAAATTCTTAAGGCTGCCTCTACACTGCCGGCCTTGAGGCGGTGTAGATTGAGGAAGATAAACATACTTGCTCAACACCGCTATTGTAGACGGAAGAAAAAGCCAGCTTCTATAAATTTCATTCAATGCTGGCTTTCTGAGAATCAAACCCACCGATGTTGAGACAGCTTACAAGATCAAAATGTTTGCACTACTCAAATCCGTTGCATATGCTGTCAGCCTTACAAGCCTTGATTCAATTGAACATTCGCCATCTAAAAGCCACTAGCATAGAAGATGAACAAGCCAGTATAGACTGAAGGTCGACCGCTCAGAGCTCAAGGGTTGCCAGTGCAGAAGGAGTTACAACATACGTCGAACTCTAAACCGCCGGCATTGAGGCAGTGTAGATGTCACAACTCCAAATAGGGGCCTAGTAGGATTTACTTAAGGCTTTCATATCACATGTACACCCGTAACATGAGAGCCGCCTTGTATGTCAGAGTGTACAAGATTCTATTTATTTATCAATGTTTACCATATAAATAATATAATATATTATAGGATTTCAACTATGGAATCCGATTTTCCAATTTCTACCAAGATCGCAGAGAATTGGTATCCCCTACCAAATAGTGAAAATGGGTTTCAAACTACAACATATAAATTTCGAAATTTATCTACTTTACATTCAAAATTTACCATATCCTATATCTCTATCTTCAATAGAGTTCGTTGGAGAAGCTCTCTTCACATATTCCTAGCCCAATCCCAGCTAGAAATAATCCTGCACAAAAACTGTTGGGAGGGTGAGCGAACCACGGGCTCAGTGAGATAATTTGACCAGACCAAACATCAAACAATAGAAACCAAGTATAATTATCAATCATATGCACATTACAAGCTTGGATGATCTAGAATCCAAAGCAGGATGAAGATTTACGCCTTCTTCATCGGGGTTAAAGGACCTCGATACTATGGCCCACCTACCCAGGAGAAACTAAGCATACAGGAAAGCCACAATCCTCATTGTCAATATCTCTTTATACTTTTGGTACTTAATTCTTATTTTACGCCTTAGAAACTCCACTAAGTGTTAGTCATTTCACAGTGATACCATGGGGGGCGTCCTTCATTTCCAATCAGTTCCCATGGAACCGACGGAATAAAGGTAAGCTTGCGTAGAACTAATAGCCTCTTGCCTAGAAAAACCAAGCACTACCAGAGAATCGAAATACTAACACGTAGTAGGCTGCCACATCTCCAAATGCAGTTTATGTAAATCGTGCAATGCATGTCCGTTTCATTTATAGTACCAGTAGTTGTTAATCCAGTTTAAGGCGATCATACGATTCACAGAAAATCATCAACATGCTTCATACAACATTTATCATACAATAGAATTATCACTTATATTATGATAATTTGCCTTCAATCATACACCACGCATCATGCGTTATTCCCAATCCCACATGCATATCAATTGAATATATATTATTCCAAATGCAACTATACTACAAGCACAAACAATGTGATAAAGTCAAGTAACTCACCTATGGTCCTTGCTAAACTGTTGTATAAGCTACTGGAAGTTCGGGATTCGATATATTTTCCTATGAAAGGAAATAACAGAGATGCATTATTGGACCGTTTCTGTAAGAAAAGTCTTCTTAGAATTAAAGGTGTTGATCTCTATCATCGGATATTAGATTAAGTCTGTTATATTAATTATTGTGTCGTTCAATACTTTAATTGAATTCCTATAAGTGCTTAACTATTCTGTATCGGTAATTTATACAGTTTTTATTAAGGTTTTAATCCCTATAGTAGAGAATATTTATTTGTATTTTGTTTCTCTTGATATCTATATTTTTAATTAAGGAGGTTGTCGTTTCCTTAAGTCCTACTGCATTTAGTAGAAGAGTTTTATTTATTTATTAATTCTTTGCCTGTCAACCTTATCTATCTCTTAAATTAGTATTTTTTATTTATTTAAGGGTATGTTCTATACCTTCCAAAATTATAAAATCGTATGTCCATGGATTTTAGATATATCAAATTTTTATTATACTTAAATTTTTATTTTTATTGCAAAACAAACTAAGTTTAATAACATAAAATTATCAGTAATATTAGTTTTGAAAAATAAATATCAATATTAGTATTAAAAACAAGTATGATAATAACAATAATTTTTAGACAGCTAGTAGATAATGTTATTAGTGACAAAAAAATGATAATAGAATTGATGATAATATAAGTTTAGTACCTTAACGTAAATAAATACAGTATTAATAATTCTAATGAAAATATTAATAATACGGAATACTATAAATAGTAGTAATAATAGTGGTGATAATCATAACTATATTAATAGAAATAACAGTAACATTAATATTGGTTTAATAGTGAAAACTGAGTGAATTTCTATTTGTGATTTCTTATTTGTTTTAAATCCGATTTCCCTGTATGAATAGTCGATTTGTACTACTTGAAGAGTACTTTCTAGTAGTGGAATTATTTTCAAGAAAAGAGACTTGTACAATTTTTAAATTTATGAAACTCATGCATAGATTTCAACTGAATCCTAATAACTATAGTCAAACTTGTTTTGATGGTATCTAACTCGTTTCTAGTCCGTTTTCGACGAATAAATAGTCATTTTCATAGGATTTTTCGTGTTCTTTTCATTGGTGGGGTCTTTTTTGGCTTAAAAAAAAACATATCAATACAGTTTATTCATTCTTCCTAGGTATACACATAAGTAATCTAAAGTTCAACTTAGTTTGTTGTAATTAGAGTATGTTTTTGGTTTTTCCTTTCTAAGACTTGAATTTCTACACTTAAAAATCTTCAAGTTGCTGTATTTATATAATAAATAGTCTAAATAACATAAATATATCATTAGATTATTCTTGATAAATTTATAAGAAAAATTCTTATAAATCAACATAACGAATATTTGAACTTAATGTAATTCTTACCTTGATTGGATTATAGAATGACTTTAGCTCCTCATTCTTGATGAAATTAATAATCTAAAGAGAAAGGTTAGAAAGATAAGTAACTAAGGAAAACTAATCCAGCTAACTAGCATATATATTTGTTCTATTTTCTTACCTTATTGAACTTGGGTTCCAATTTGAATCTATGGTAAACCAAAACTATCTAGCTTGGTCTTTGATGTTGTTTGGGTTAGTTAAAGTGGGTTTTGATTGTGGTTGATGAGTATTGAAGCTTAGATAATGCTATAGGATCTAAACAAGGGATACCCTTTATTTTTGAAGTGTGTAAACAAGGTTGATCAAGTGAGCATGCATGAGGAGTATGATAAATTCGTAGTCGCTGTTTTGAGAGAAATTTTGGATTGTGTTTGGGGATATTTTAAGTTAATTTAGTGTCTAACTTAAGGCTATATATATGTGCTAACGTTAGGCTAAGTTTAGGAGGCTAAAGAGGGTGTTTTGGACTTGAAAAATACAAATTTTCTGATGTTAATTTTCGGGTAGAATTTCATGCGAATTTGAGGATGATTTTTGATGAATTTGTATTGAATTTGGGTCTGATTTCAAGGAGCTTTAATTGTGTTTGTTTGCTAGTTACTTAATGTCATTTATATGTGTAAATTACGGGCTCAAGATGTACAAAAATTGGATCAAAAGTCGGGCCAAAATCCAAGGTTGAAAGTTGGAATTTCTGCTGCAGTACTTTGTTGAATTCCTCCTGTTGCAGCTACTGGTTTGGAATTTTCCAGGCAGATTTGGAGTTGTTTTGGTGGTTTATTTGAGTTGTAATTCTTGGCATTTAATGTTGATTATATGTGGATTGTTTTGGTTGTAGATTCTGTCCTTTTCATGTAGAATATTGGAGCTTAAAATTGGATCAATGTTAGACATGGAGAAGCCGTAATTCCCCTGTTCCCGTGAAGTCATTTTGTATGGGATTCCTCTGTTTCCAACGTTGAAGATTTATGGCAGGATTCCATTTGTTCCAGCCGAAATTTCCAAAATGTTGCAACCGATATCTTTGAAGTTTGGCCCAGAGTTGAATTTGTGTTGTGTTGTTGTTCTACATGTCATTTTCATCAAGACTTTCAAAAATTTTACAACCGAGGTTCTTCTTCTTCCAGCATGGAGTCCAGCAGCTGTTTGGCGTCCTTTGTTCCACGTCTTCTTTTCCTTTTCTATTTCACATGATTCAACATGGAGGACTCCTCTGTTTGTTCCATCGTGATATTTGTACGTGATGCGTGGACTTCCTGCATCTTGCGTGGATTGGAGTGTAAAGATGCAGCTGTGTCCTTTGTTTTGGCGCGTGAAGAGTGTTGTAGTCCGTGCGTTAAAGAGGAACACTTGCAGCCGAGATTTCTTTTTGCAGTTTGTCTCCTACAACAGTTGTTTTCGTGAAGGAATTGTCCTCTGTTCTACTGCAGTGTAACGAAATTTCCTAGCATGAAAACATCCGCCTCTGTTCATGATTACAACTTCCACGAATTTCATTCTTTCTTTTGTTCCGTGGAAATCCATTCTGTGCGTGGAAAGGTTCAGCCAATTCCTCTGTTCACATGATCTTCTCCTTCCAGCGTTTTGCATTTTGTTTTGTTTATTTATTTATTTGCTTATTATTTGAATAATAGATAATTATTATCATTTAACAACAATTAACTTATAAAAGTATTTTTATAACCGTTATGTATAAGTTTTATTGAAATAGAGTTTTCCTATTTTACTATAAAACTCTAAGTTGTTTATACGTATAAATTTTTTATTTTGAATTTACACAATTAATCATTTTTTTTAATTTTAACTTACGTGATTAAAATTTTCAAGTTCAATAGATTGAATTAAGAACTAAGTCTTAATGAATTTAGAATTTCTTAATAAGTATAACAGCGGATTTGAAATTTTCATTTTAGATCTAGATTAATATTTATTGATCGGTGTTAGTATCTATTATGTATTTATAATCTTAGTATTTCTTCTTTAAATTATTGTTTTATACTGATAAGCTCTATTAATAAACTGTATCTTATCGGTTTTGAATTTTAGAGCTATTTCTAATTATATCTCGAATTATCAGTTCAAGATACGAAATCTCATTTTTGGTATTAAGGTCGAAAAAATTTTTATTCGGATTTTTCAAACTAGGAGTGAGTTCATTATAATTCATAGATCTATTCTAAGATTTTTGTTGAATCATATATTTTATATTAGTTTCACATTTGCCAATTTGTTCATTTTCTAGTTATGAAAATTATTAAAGGTTACGTTGATAATTCGGGATTTTAATTTCTAAAATCTGTAGATCTTTTAATTGGAATGTTAGCGTAATTTAAATATTTATTCAAGATCTAAATTCTTATATTTTAATCTATTTGTGATCTTATCGTATCTTTTGTAATTCTAGTGATTTGTCTTTAGTCTATAATTTTATATCTTGTAGGTTCCAAAAATTAATTGTTTGTTATTATGACTTAAATTTAAGGTTAACTATGATTTCTTGTTGGACTATTGATCATTTTACCAAATATTATATTTTACTGTATAGGAGTTATTCCTACTAATTTGTTAACAACAACATATTGTATCTAGGCTACTTAAAAGTGTCATCATATTATAAATAGTTTGATCACTATTATTTCATTATTTAATCAGTGCAGGATTTATTTTCTAAGCATTGAGCTTAAGGAAAAAGGATTCAGTAATTTATATTAATGATTGGTTTATCGTCATTTTATAAATTATTTGAGATCACATTTGTTACAGTTTGTATTTCGAAAAATTTTTATTAGTAGAGGTTCTAATCTTTCTAAATACAATCAAATTCATTCTTTGACATTTTTAAATCGAGGAAAAAAATTTGGAGTGATTTCTACTACTTGTTCCAAACATTCTAAATAATCAAATATTACTTTTTTAGTATTTGTTATAATTAGGTTACGTAAAATTTGGAGGATTATAGTAGATCGAAGATCAGGAGGCACAAGTATATACCACATGCTCGAAGACAAGTGAAAGGACAAACTTTGATGGATTGTTTAAGCCGGCGGGATGGCTTTCCTTATAAAAAACCTAACCTTTTATTTTTGATTATATAAGCTGGCTAGATCCATATCTAAGCCGTCGGTGTAAGAGTGGCCTATACTTGTAACCAAAGATGAAAACTGCCAGTGCACTGCCTGTGTAATGAAGAAAAAGACTTTACACCACCTGTAAGCTGCCAACGTAGGAATTGTAACTGCTGGCGTACAAGTTGAAACTGAATTTTTTCATTAATGCTTCTTACGAAATTTCTCCTCTATAAAGGGGATTTCCCTCCTCTATTTCCATAAGCCAAGAAAAACAAAAACACTTTAGTATACAAATAGCTTTAGCATTTCATAGAGATTTGTGAGAAATTTAAGCTTTCAAAGAAGTTGTAATTTAAGATTGTGATATTTGAATTGGTGATATTAATCTCTCTTTTCTTATGCAATTCATTTATCTGATTTATTTGTTCATAATGATATCAATTGCATATTCTTATTTGATTATTGAATCATCATCATGAGTAGCAAAACTTTTCCTTTTGGGAATGATGAAATCCTAATCTTACTAAAATGATTTTTGAATTTATATTATAGGATTGTTAGAATTATGAATATTTGTATTGAATCCTTTATCTATCTTATTTCTATTTGAAATTGAATTGATAAGAATTCTGATAATTTGGAAGAAGAATTAGGGTTTATAGGAATTCATGAATTAAGATTAAACTGCAATTGCAGAAGCGACTGAGTTTAATCTGATTTAGAAATTGTCCCATGAAATTTAAGCAATATTTTATTTTAATTCCTCACTAAGGAATTAGGAGAAGTTGATTTAGGATATTAGACAATTATAGAATCGGGAGGTTTATAATTGTAAATTAGATTCCATTGATAATTTATATAGTGAAAGCTAATAGATTATTTTATGGTTTATTAAAACATGATAGTTTTAGGTCTTGACAATTTCTTACAAATATTCGCAATTCTAATTATTCATATAATATAACTTCAGTATGATTAGCAAAGATTAGAATGGTTTTGCTCCTTCCCACATTTATCTTATATAACTTTCTCACAATCTCATTGCATTCATTGTTAGATATTAAATAAAATTGGTTAATTAGTTTAAATTAATACATTTTGATTGCTTAAATATTAGTAAAAGCTAATATCGATCTGGTAATTAAATTGGTCCTCGTGGGAACAATACTCGACTCACTTTTATATATTACTTGATCAAGAACCAGTATATTTGCTGGTAGTATCCGAACTTGCATTTTTATATACACATTTTACTCGGATCAAGTTTTTGACACCGTTGCCGAGGATTCAAATTAATATTAGATCACTTTTAGTTTTGCTAGTAGTTTAGGTTTTTTTTTCTATGGATTGATTGTTTTCTTTTCTTTTTGTAGGTTACATGCACAAGAATAGAAGTAGGGAACTTCTACCAATTGATCCCGAAATTGAACGAACCCTACATCAGTAAGAAGAGAAAACAAAAGGCAAGAAGTGCTACAACCCGAAAAAATGGTAGAAAATGAACCAAGAAACAATGACGGCAACAATGATCAAAACAACAATCCAAATCAGATTCAAGTTGCACCCGTGAGAGCACTTGGGGATTATACAATACCTACTGTTCAAGGTCCTACTGTGAGGAGACCTGCACTTCAAGCCAACAACTTTGAGCTTAAACCAGCATTGATTCAGATGGTTGAATCACATCAATTTGGAGGATATCCTAATGAGACACCGGATGAACACATTGCCAAATTCCTCAATATTGCAATACTGTCAAACTCATTAGAATGCAGCTTTTCCCTTTCTCTCTTAGGGATAAAGCATTAGATTGGTTTAATTCTCAACTACCTGAGTCCATTATTTCATGGGTAGATTTGACAACTAAATTTTTGAAGAGATTTTTCCCTTCTACCAGAACTGCTAGATTAAGAAACGAGATCACCAACTTCACAAAGTTTCCTAGAGAATCATTATTTGAAGCTTGGGAAAGATTTAAAGAGGCAGTTAGGAAATGCCCACATCATGGACTTTCGGATAATCTCTTGATTGAAAATTTCTACCTTAGTCTAGATGAGACTTTGAGGTCATTGGTGGATGTTACATCAGGAGGATCACTCATGGGAAAGACATATGAAGAAGCTAGTGCATTAATTGAGGAGTTAGCTTATAGTACTCATAACTGGAGCTGTGAAAGAACAAGATCAAAGGTGGGATCTATTCAAGATAGTGAATACATGCAACAACTCATTGCTCAAGTTTCAACTTTAACTACACAAGTAAGTAAACTTGTATCATCCAGTTCTTTGAATACTAATCAGGTTGCTACTTGAGAGTTATGCTTAGGACCCCATTCAGTCTATGATTGTCCTCTTGGTACTACACTATCATCAAGTGGAGAGCAACTCAACTATGCTTTAAACTTTGGAAGGGTTAATTATGGACTATATTCAAACACTTATAATCCAGAATGGCGTAATCATCCAAATCTATCTTATAGAAATGAATCAAATGTTTACCAACCACCTGGATTTAAAAAACAAGGTCCCGTAAGAAATACCCAGCCTCCATCTTAGCAAAATCAACTTTCAACCGAAGAGTTATTGAAGACTTTTATACAGACCACACTCAATAATCACATGCGACTATTCAAGATCTTCAAGGGAAATTCCATCAACTTGCTCAGCAAATTGGTAATAGACCATTGTTTTTACCAAGCAACACTGAGGAAAATCCTAAAACCGTGAATGCCATAGTTTTGAGAAGTGGAAGGAAGTTGAAACCGTTGAGGCAAAGTTAAGGAAACTGAAGTGATTCCAAGAAAAGATAAAGGAAAACAAAAGATGGAGGAACCAATGCAAAAATCATCTAATGTAAGACCTTATGTTCCACCTATTCCTTTTCTAGGAAGATTGAAGCAACAAAAATTGAATGAGCAATTTTCAAAGTTCTTGGATGTTTTCAAGAAGTTGCAAATCAATATTCCATTCTAGAAGTGATTCAAGAGATGCCTTCCTATGCAAAATTCATCAAAGAATTGCTTACTAAAAAGAGGAAGATTGATGGGAATGAACCAATGATGCTAACAGGAGAATGTTCAATGATTCTAAAAGAATACACCTTGCCTGCCAACAAAACAAAAGATCAGGGGAGTTTTACTGTTCCTTGCACTATAGAGAGATTTTACTTTGATAAAGTTCTTATAGATTCTGGTGCAAGTATTAATCTTATGCCCTATCTATTTTAGGAAATTAGGACTTGAAGAATGCAAGGAGACTCATGTTACCTTGCAACTTGCAGATAGAAGTGTCAAATACCCACGTGGTATTGTTGAAAATGTTTTGGTAAAAGTTGACAGTTCATATTTCCAGTAGACTTCATAGTCTTGGAAATGGATGAGGATCATGAAGTCCCAATGATTCTTGGCAGACCATTCCTTGCAATCGGTAAAGCATTAATTGATGTGGAATAAGGTAAACTCACTTTAAGGGTAGAAAATGATCAGGTAACCTTTAATGTTTATGATGCAATGAAAAAATTTGATAAAGGTTCCTGTTATACTATTGATATTATTGATGAGTTTATTTCTAAGTCTATTGAAGAGAAAGCAGGTAGAAACTGTGGAATCTATTCTAAGAGATCTAGATGAATGGAGTGATGATGAGCAAGAGGAAGAAGTTGAGCAAGTGTCTCAAATTAAAATCAAATATTATGAGGAGCTAGGCACTAGTGAAGGCAAGCCAGTACCATCATTGATATAGCCACCAAATCTTGAGCTTAAATCCCTTCCTACTCATTCAAAATATGCTTTTCTAGGAACTGGAATTACCTTGCCAATAATTGTTTCATCTTATTTGACAGGTGAATAAGAGCACAGCTGCTTGGAGTTCTAAGGGAGCATAAAGAAGCAATTGGTTGGACTATTGCTGATATCAAGGGAATTAGCCCTATGAGTTGCACTCACAAAATTTTGATGGAAGCTAAGTACAAACCTACAGTTCAACCACAAAGGAGACTTAACCCGACACTTAAGGAGGTAGTAAAAAAGGAAGTCCTAAAACTACTTGATGCAGGTATTATCTATCCTATCTCTGATACTAAGTGGGTCAGTCCAGTTCAAGTTGTTCCAAAGAAAGGTGGTATGACTGTAGTGAAAAATGAAGAAAATGACTTGATTCCTACTCGTACTATGACTGGGTGGAGAGTTTGCATTGATTATAGAAAGTTAAATATACCAGAAAAGATCATTTTCCCCTTCCCTTCATTGATCAATTGTTAGAAAAACTTGCAGGGCATAAATATTATTGTTTTTTAGATGGTTATTCTAGTTATAATCAAATTTCCATAGCACCTGATGACTAAGAGAAAACCACTTTTACCTGTCCATATGGTACTTTTTCCTTTAGGAGGATGCCTTTTGGTCTTTGCAATGCACTTGCTACATTTCAAAGGTGTATGATGGCTATTTTTTCTGACATGCTTGAAAATTTTATTGAAATATTCATGGATGACTTTTCTGTTTTTGGAAAATCTTTTGAAGCATGTTTAGTCAACTTAGCAATGTTCTTAAAAGATGCAAAGAAACAAATCTAATTTTAAATTGGGAAAAATGTCATTTCATGGTAAGAGAAGGAATTGTTTTAGGTCACAAGGTCACAAAATGTCAGAAAAAGGAATTGAAGTTGATAAGGCCAAAGTTGAAATAATAGAGAAGTTGCCACACCCCAAATGTTAAGGGAGTCAGAAGTTTCTTAGGACATGCTGGCTTCTACAGAAGATTCATAAAAGACTTCTCTAAAATTTCTAAACCTTTGTGTAATCTTCTTGAAAAAGATTCTGTCTACAATTTTGATGACAAATGTTTGCAGGCATTCAATTTATTGAAGGAAAAGCTCACATCTACACTAGTGATTATTGCACCTGATTGGGAGCTGCCTTTTGAACTCATGTGTGATGCCAATGGCTTTACTATGGGAGCAGTATTGGGTCAGAGAAGAGGTAAGTTGTTTCATGTTATGTACTATGCTAGTCGGACTTTGAATGAGGCTCAAAGAAACTATGCCACAA
Organism: Combretum micranthum; assembly: GCA_024138025.1. Classification (NCBI taxonomy): domain Eukaryota; kingdom Viridiplantae; phylum Streptophyta; class Magnoliopsida; order Myrtales; family Combretaceae; genus Combretum; species Combretum micranthum. Next base: position 94,466 of record JAMXBD010003137.1, on the reverse strand, counting down.
CTGAGAAAGAACTTTTAGCTATTATATTTGCATGTGACAAGTTTAGGCCTTACTTGATAGGTTTAAAGTCATAGTATATACTGATCATGCTGCTTTGAAATATTTGTTTACTAAAGCTGATGCAAAGCCAAGGTTAATTAGATGGATATTGTTACTGCAAGAATTTGATCTTGAGATCAAAGATAAGAAGGGAACTGAGAATGTGATTGCTGATCATTTATCTAGACTAGAATCTGATAGTTTAGATATTCCTATCAATGAAAAGTTTCCTGATGAACAATTGCATGCAGTAGAGATCCTAAGTTTACCTTAGTATGCTGATTATGTCAATTACTTGGTTAGCAAAATCATTCCATATGGCTTGTCTTATCAACAAAAGAAAAAGTTTTTGCATGATGTGAAAAGTTACTTTTGGGATGAACCATATTTGTTAAGAAATGTGTTGATCAAGTAATTAGACGTTGTGTGCCTGAATCTGAACAGTTTAGTATTAATGAACACTGTCATTCAAAAGAAGCAGGAGGTCATTTTGGTCTTCAAAGAACTGCAGCTAAGGTCTTATCATCTGGATTTTATTAGCCTAATTTGTTTTGTGATTGCAGGAAATATTTATTGTCTTGTGCTCAATGCTAAAGGACTGGTAACATTTCAAAGAAACATGAATTACCACAAAAAATATCTTGGTAATTGAAATTTTTTTACGTTTGGGGAATTGACTTCATGGGTCCTTTTCCCTCATCTTTTTCAAATAAATATATACTTGTGGCAGTAGATTATGTTTCAAAATGTATTGAAGCAGTTGCTTTACAAATAAATGATGCCTGAGTAGTTTTAAGATTTTTGAAAAAGAATATTTTTACCAGATTTAGGGTGCCTAGAGCTATCATTAGTGATGGGGATCACATTTTTGTAATAAGCAATTTGAAAAACTTTTGTTAAAATATGGAGTTTCACACAAAATTGCTACCCCCTATCATCTCCAAACCAGTGGACCAGTTGAGGTATCCAATAGGGAGATCAAAAGAATTTTGAAAAAAACTGTTAATGCATCTAGAAAAGATTAGTCTTCAAAATTAGATGATACATTATGGGCTTATAGAACTGCTTTTAAAACCCCTATTGGAATGTCCCCATTTATGCTTGTTTTTGGTAAATTATGTCATCTTCCTGTAGAACTTGAGCACAAAGCATATTGGACCATAAAATTCTTAAATTTTGATGAAAAAGCTGCAGGGGAAAAGAGATTGCTTCAATTAAATCAATTGGCTGAGTGGAGGGATGAAGCTTATGAGAATGCTCGTATCTACAAGGAACAAGCAAAGAAATGACATGACAGAAACATTATCAAGCAAGAATTTTTGCTTGGACAAAAAGTTTTACTTTATAATTCTCGTTTGAAGTTGTTTCCAGGAAAATTGAGATCAAGATGGTCAGGAATGTTTAAACTTGCAAAAGTTTTTCCTTACGGTGCAATAGAATTGATAACTGATGATAATCGGACTTTCAAGGTGAATGGGCATATACTCAAACATTACAATGAAAGGGAAAACCATGGTAGTGCTACCACTGTCATAAATTTTAAAGAACCATGACCAGAATTGGGAAAGTCGGGCTAAGCGACTCTAAACTAAGCGCTTCTGTGGAGGCAACTCATGTTTAATTTAAAAGAAGTTTTATTTGTTTTATTTTTGCTAACTTAATTTTTAGTGTGGATAGATCAAAAAGGAGAAATTGTAACAAATATACATGCAATCTGAGGAAAAAACTAGAAGGAGCTCTAATCTTTATTTTGTTAGGGTTTGTTGAAATATTAAGAAGCAAATTAGGAATGTTATGTCAGACACAAAGTGATATGTGGACTTATTATCATAAATTCACGTAAAACCAATGACGAGAATTAAAAGAAACCTTATGAGTAGAGATAGTAAGGATCTTGTTAAGATGTACAATGCAATTCCTCGATAATTTTGGACTAAATATATGGATGAAGACAACAGAAGGTCATAATGATAAGAATGAGCCTGAGTAGAACTATTGAGATCAAAGATGACAATAAATCCTCTCATAAGAGATATCTTAGTCAATTAACTTATGGCTCGTTCAGCATAAGTAAATTCACTAATCAACATCATCTTTAGTGTAATATAAATTCTGATCTTGAAATATATGGACTTAAGGTGAAAATCCTAGTAATTCGGATGATACGTACCTTTGATTAAAAATTTCATAATCAATTGTGGGATTTTTGTTTTTAATCTTTACAAGTACTGTTATGGCGATATTGCAAGAATTTCAAAGGAAATATCATATGTAAATAAGACATTTAAGAAGGACAAGAGGACAATTTTTATCAATATGGTCATATTAGAGGTAATCACCTTAAAATACCGGTGAAGCTCCTCATGTATCACTTATTGCAAGGGAAAAAACTAAATAAAATACAATAAAAAAACATAATTAAACTTTCCTCTTAAACCATAATGTAAACTAGAATTTCCTAGATCAATACTAAGTTAACAAACTTTGACAAATTGAGTTTGGGAATTTTCCCTTGAGCAAACACAAATTGTGTATTACATATTCTATTTGAATTGTCATTACATAACCTTAAAGTATAGCAATGGAAATCAACTTTTTTCTTTCTTTTCCTTCAGATTGCTGAGAAACAAGCCTACTTGAACTCACCCATCAACATCAACTCATTCAATTACAACATGATAATTAAAACTCATTATACATAAGCCAACAAAACCATAAATTCAACACAACTCAACTGTAACACCTATATGTATACATATATATATATATATATTTAAACAAATCAAACATCACTTTTCTAATTTTCTCTCAAGCCATGAAAGCCACATCTCATAAAGCTAAATAAATCCCACTTTTCTTCCTTTTTCAAACCGTAAAGTTCACTTGTGGAAATAACCAAAAACATAAACAAAACAATACTTCTCCTTTTTCCCTTAACCATGAACCCCATTTTTCTTTTAATCAAACAACACCACAAACATCCCATTTCCAAGCATGAAAAAGCATCATAAAATCCCCTTTACCAAGAACAAATCAAGCTTTAAGAATAAAGAGTCAAAGATAAGGTATGGTCTTAAATAAGTTAGTTATTCTTAGAAAAATATAAGAACTTATTTCATTATTCTTACTCATAGGTTCGGTCCTAGAAAAGGAAGTGCTTATCACTTCAAACATTCATTCAAACGAGGTAATATCTATCCTATTCTGTAGCTTATATCTCATTCTATATAGAAAACTAGGAAAAACTTTATAAAATGAAGCTATGGTGCACTTTACATGTTTGATTTTCATAAGAGTTTAAGAATGCCATCCCCTTGTTCTAATAATCTCTCTTGAATCATATTTTATCTTAGCCAAGTTATTATTGCAAAATTAAATTTCACGAAGAATCAAAATTTACACTAAGAACATTACACTATTGTGCAAGGTTCATGCAAGAAATGAACCTTACCATGTATGTTCCATAATTTAATCTAGCTTAAACTTAGTAGAAAACACTTATGACATGATCTATGAAGTGGGACTTAGCAAAAAGAAATCTTAGAAACCCTATAATAAATCACGACTCCTATAAAAAATTTGAGCTATCATGCATGTTACACAACCAAACATATTACATGAATAATAGAATACCTACATAACATAGTTCTAAGAATGAAATCTAAATAGCATAGGCTTTAGGAACTCTAATACTATTTTCGACCCTATAGCTATAATAAGCATCGCATCATATAACTAAGAAAACTTATAAAACATTTTTGTATACCCCTTAACACAGGCCATGTAGATAGGTAGGGCAAAGAATAGAGTGTTCATCCCTCCCTCTAGCATAGGTCGTGCAGACCGATAAGGGCTAGAAAACATGGGATCATCCCTCCCTCTAGCATAGCCCATGGAGGCCCTTGTGCAGACCCTATAACTCTGTTCTCTCTTCCTTTACAACACCTAATAAATATAAATAAAAGTAAAATGAGAAATACATTAACTAAAACAACTTTATAAACAAAACCCTAGAGCATTCGACCCTATAAGGATTCCTAAGAACAAAACATGTTTAATATACAATGAATGAAACCTATATAAGCTCATAGACATATTAGAAAGTTGAATTAATGAGGAAATTATAAAATATGACCCTATAATAATAGAAAATTTCAACCTACATAGTCAGGCAAGGTTGACAAACAAAGTAAATAATATTTAGAAATGATGCCATCAAAGTAAGCATAAATGAATGAAAAATTTAAATAGAGCTAAATTAGAAAAATCTAGGGTAATGAGATCACTATAAATAGAAATATAAACATGAAATAGGACCAAGAGAAACACAATGAAATTAAATAGTAAATAATAGATATCAACTATCAATCGGTTGATATACTAAAAGACCTATATAAACAATAAAAGCTTGATAATAATGTTCTTAAGCAAAATAAGAAATAGAAATGCCCTATAATATCTGTAGGCACTTATAATAATAGGAAATTTAAAAAAAATTACAAAGTGAGTAAATTAAGTTAACTATCATATGGTATTCAAGACAAGCAATCTAAAGCCTATTTATAAGTGAAAATCCAAGTTAAAATAAGTATAATATAGGTTTACTTAGAGATTATGTGATAAAAACTAATATTGTAAACTATTTAAAATAAAACCCATTAATACAAATTTTATTTACAAAAGCTAGAAAATAGAAAATGTTATGAGCATCGAATTGACTATGCATGTACTGAAAAAAAAAAAAAGAAATAGGCTTGGTTTATATTTACATAGTTAAAATTGAAATCTAAAAATTATAGGAAGACTTCTCTTACATAAAATGTGTTATTATGACTTTCATAACCTTACTAAAAGAATATAATTTTTATAAAATTTTGAACTCCTAATTAAGTACAAAAAAATGGATCAAGATTAATAAAATTTGAATTATAACATGAATGAGCACAAGTGGAATCATTATACAAATAACACGTATAATAATGAATATTTGTTTTTTCATTTCGCAGGAGATATTATGTTCGAGTTCTCAAACCCTAGGTATTTCCAAAGGTTGTATCAAACAAACAAGAATGCTCAAGTGAGGGTGTTTCGATGATATGCTATTTGCTTAAGTATGCTACTGCTTGTTGTGATGTTGGTTGTATTATTTGTTTATTGAATGAATGAGTGTTGTGAATGCCATCCTCTGCATGATTGCTGGAATAAATTTATAACTATAATTAATTGACTAATTTAATTGGATATACTCATTGCATGTGATTGAAACCCCTTGTAAGAAATGTCCTAGATTTGCAATTGAAAGTATTTTTGAAATATATTTTCAAAAGAACATGACTTGGAGAATCATTTCACATATCTAAGTTTGATGATTTATAAATAGACTTAACTTTTATTAATGAACTAATATTAAGATCTATGTGAAATGATTTCATGTAATAGATCCATATCTTCAGTTGAATGTGTCTATCGATTATTTACGTAATATTTCAGGTATATAGTAACTTGGTTGTTGAATGTTGAGATAGAGATGTTTCAAATTTGACATTAATCAAAGATGGCTTAAAAACTGATTGAATTGTTTGTGCGTATGTTGTTGAATCCGATGCAGGGAGCAACAACCTTGTTAACGATGTTAATATAGTAATTAGGCGCTTAAGCCACCTTCATCATGATGTAATGACGCTTATAAGTGGCTCAGCGAATAGTTGATTGGGGTAATGATATCAGTGTAATATTTACGTATTCTTAAAAGGAAATAATATGATTTAGTTTACGTTTATAGAATAAGTTGAAATAAGTGATATTATGAATTAAGTTATGTAAGGATGAGAAATGGTTGTGAACCCTAGATGACACTACTATTCTATTTCAGTTAGATATAGAAGACATAGATATTCGAGTTATCTATATCAACCCCCTAAGCAGCTTCTATTACTTAGGACCCTTAACTTCCTAATGGCTTGTTCTCAAAGCTTGAATACTTCATTTTTTATTTGTTACACTTAACTACAAATAAATAATTTGATGATTGTTGCATTACATTCAGTTTAAGAGTGCTTGTCACTTTGTATTGGTTTGTGTTACTTGTGTTTTGGACCATTGGCTCAAGTTGCTTCATTGCAGGTGTTGAAGAAGATAAGGTGTGTGATCAATTGGGTTATGGGACTGACTTGAGGAATTTTTGGGTGAATGGGATGAATAGAGACCCTGACCTTGTTGATGTTGCTTTTGTAATATATTTGAGAAAGATGTTTTTACGGATGATGTAATTTTTATTAAGGATCTTTTCAAATTTGTAATTATTCTTTTTGTTAAGACTTGATCTTAAGCCTTTAGTTTGTAAATATATATTTGTATTAATTATTTTGCTATGTTTTGGCAAGACAACAATGTTTTGAAATAGTATAAATGATACTACTCTTAATGAATAGCTTTTGAAAAATGATTCAAATAGCATATTTAGACAAACATTCTCTACAAACACCTTCTTTAAAGACAACTTTTCATGTAGTACTACAGGATTACATGTGGTTAGGGATTGAATACACTTGGTTCTATATAAGCGCCATGTTAGTCCTTACAAGGTACATATTGGAAGTCATAAATCTAGTCATTTAAGTATACTTATTTTAGTAATAATTTATATGAGCTGATAAGAAGTACATAAAACAAAAGGAAAAAGAAAAAAAGAAAAAAAAAATCAATATATGGAAATTTATATTAGCAATTTCAAAGAAACACCCTCAACATTATTGTTGAATTAAGGAAAAGATTAGGAGAGTACGAATTGAAGTTGTAACACCTTAACCTGAAGGCATTATAACCTGCCACGTGTCCTTAACATAGATGACACGCTAAGACTATGAAGCACTAATCCACAATAATAATACAATATAACTCTAAATACTCTCATAAAAAGGAAACTTCTTAAATATTTTAGTCATTAATACAAAATATTAAACAGTCCTGTTGGTATAAACCTTACATCATCATAAACCAATTTAATAATTTTATAAGAAAATCCTAAAACAACAATAAATAATAAAAACTAGAATCCAACTCCAAAAGATCTTTATAACTAATTAAAATATTTTAGAGTCTGCAATTCCATCTATTATAACTTCAAATCTCCTAATAATCAATTGGGAAATTAGCACCACATCATAACTAGAAAGGTCGAACAATATCGAATCTTTACTTGTTCCTAAAAAAGATAAAAGGGTGAGCATAAAAGTCTAGTATGCCAAACCACAAATACATGTACATAAACAGGCATCATGCAATATCACATACACCTTATTAACTAATGCAACAAGCACAATTTACTATCTTTGATTAGCAAGCAAACAATACAGTTTATAACTATTTGCAACTAGTCATATACCTGGAGTAATTCATGACTCCATAAAAATAAGTTTTATATAAAAAAGTTTTATATAAAATAGTTTGATACATATATATATATATTGGTGTTAGATGTGATCCTCCCACTCAAGGTGACGTACTTGCTCTACTCCTAAACTATTGGAATCATCTCTGTGTATAACTCTATTAGGGACAACGACGCATACAGATCATCAAGGTTTCAATGCTAATAGCAAAGTTTGACTGGTCTTTACAAACTGCAACCAAGCACAAGCAGCAAACAATTTAATTATAAGCCAAATAGAATTAGGTTAATTTAAAATTCTAAACCTATAAGCATATACATAGCAAGGTAAGGTCGTACTTAAAATCCTTTTAGGAACAGAACCCTATTTCACCAAATCACCTTATCATAAGCAAATTCTAATTCAAAGTGATTTCATAAAATATACAAGATCTCCAATCACTTAAACCTTAAACTTATAAACTAATAACCTAAAACTAAAGAATTAAAAATTCTTAGATCTACACACCTACTTAGAAAATCACAAATCCTCAAACACCACAATTTTGGGATTTCTTCCATTTTTCTCTAATAATTTGTTTCCTATCAATCAATACAATAACTTTAAACTAAGATTTATTTTTAAATTATCAAAAGGGTAAAAGAATCATCTCACATGTCTTTCTTGATCATAGAATCACAAAATCTCCAAAAGAACAAAATTTTCTTAAAATTTTCAAAACCTAAAATTCCCCTTCAATGAAAATTAGACAAATTCATAAAATAAATCATTTTTATATCTCTACAAGGATAGAAAAGATTTACTTACCTTAGATTTTGATTCTTGATCCTCTTTGATTGCATCACAAAACTCCAACAAGACTTAAGGTTTTTCTTCCAAAAACTTGATCCTTAATCCATAAATGATTATTTTAGGAAAGATAGCACTTTTAAACCATCAAAAGGGAATATAGAAGGATCAATTATCTATTCTTGGTTCTTTCCTCCTTAATGCAAGATTATAGGTTAAGAGGATGTCTTAGGGTTTTCTAAAGCATATGAAAGGTTTTGAAGAAGAAGGAATGAGGTTAAGTCACTTAAAACACAAAGAAAACCTAAAAAAATCCCAAGACAAAATGGTTGGTGGCCTTTATAAGAAAGCTGACGGCCTTTATAATTCGGAAACAATTTTTGGACATGAAGGCTAGCTGTATAAAAGCCCAAAGCCGGTAGCCTTTCTAACTCGGAAATAATTTATGAACATGAAGGCCGACATGTACGCCGATGGCATACAAGCCAAGGCCGACGACGTAAAAGCCTAAATTCTTGTCTTCGATCACATGACTATCTTCGATCATGTGATTGCCATGTGACAAAACATTTCTATATATTATATATATATATATATTAAGGTTGACCATAAAACCCTTTTATTCTATTTCAAATGACATATTTGCCCTTCTTTTAATTTATTTATCTTTATATTACAGAAAAAATGATGAGATGAAAGCATGGCAAATATGTACTAGATAAATAGGATAGAGATGGTTCAGTTATACTTTTATGATTTTTGATGCCTATCTTAGGTTGTGAACCACATCAGAATTTTCATATAAATTTTGGATTTTGGATGCCATTTACCTATGTGTTCACAGAATCAAGGTATTTGAAGGTCATATTCTAATATCCGTGCACGAATCAACGGTTTGTGATAGAACTATAAATATTTTGCATCAACAAGTAATTTTACTTCTCCTTGTTATAATAGTAAAGGAAAACAAGTAAAGATTTAGAAAGAAATTTTTTTTTTTTCACTGAATCCCATAAGAAGTATTTCCTTCATACTTCGAAGATAATCAGAAAAAAATTCAAATGAAAATACCAATAAATAAAATATACACGAACCTCTATAATTTTTTGATAAAAAATATTTGTAATTACTCAATTAATTTCACTCCACTTGCATCATTCCTTATCTAACTAAATACTTAAAATTATGTGTTTTCTCCTCCGCAATGTTCAATGTTCTCATTTATTGGGTCTATCATGCTAATGATATATCAATCTCGTAAATTCATTACATGAGGCTTGGATTAGAAAGTCACGCTTCCATAATGTAAAATCACATGTAATTTACTATAACAACAGAAACGCATTAGAAGTACTTGGATTTAATATCTTTTAATAATTGGCTAATGCAATTTTCACTAATCAAATGGCTGATATGGTCTATCTCTACGTAGCCTAGGGATCATAACACGATATGTTTTGTCGATTTGTTTGCCAGGAAACAATGTTCTTAAGCAAAATGTAGTTTACTGAAATAATTAGCCATTATGGAGCTAATCAAGTCAAGTTTAAATAATTAATTGACCATTAATTATATTGGCAACTGAATTTTGTGTCTCCATTGTTGAATTTAATAATAATTAATGCAAATTTGAGATAGCAGCTGAGGTTATCTCACTTATAATATAATAATTAATACATTTACACTGTATCTAGTTTCATGTCTTTTCATCAAATACTATCATAAAGATTTCAACGATGGTAAAATTTATATGTTCACAAATATTTAGGATTTTGTTCTATATTCGACATGATATAGTCTCTCAAAGATCATGATTATGGGCGTGGAGGGAAATGACTCTTTTCACTATTATATATTAATAACTCATGCTTACAGCTTAAACTGATCTATCGTGAGATAATTTTAATTCTTTGAGGTTTCAATTTTTTTTTTGCCCAACGTCAGTTTTTAATTTAGAATGCCTATTAGAGGTTTAAGATTCATTTAGACGACCAAATTTAATTTGCCCACTTTTAGCAAATTCTGATAAATGAATGAATAAATTGTAGCTAAGAAGGATCGGAGTGGTTCAAATAATATGTTCAGTCAAATCGACCAAGGAAAGATTGATCAAAGCACTGGATCCATTAACCAAATCCCACATCATATAATTTCAATTCAGTAGTGGAAGCTTTGATAATATTCTATACTTTCTTACGTTTTGTTTGTTTCTTTTCCCCCCTTTACTTGTACCCTAATTTAATTCTTTATGGTTTGTATGCTTCTTTAAAAATGGGATATGCAAATTGTAATTGGTACTAAGCCCGACGTTAGCATTTCACAAATGTATGTTTTGCTTTAGTAATTTGGGAATTATAAGGCATTCGACTATATCTTATTTAAAAATTTGATAGAAATTATGAACTTAATTTTAACTTAATAGCACACATGCTTGTGATTTTAGAAGAATAGTATAAAGCAGACGCAGGCTTTGGCCAATTATCTAAAATCCAAAAGTCACATCTCATCTAACTAGAGAAATTTGTTGTTGGACTTTGTCGATGGTAAAATTATAACTTTCCAACTGTGTTATATAAAATGTATTGTATATTACGAGATAAAAATGTTATCCTCCCTTAAATTGCTTGTGAGTAAGCCTTCTCTTTGTTGTCTTTCAAGTATTCCATGTCCATCCTTTCCAATACGAGTGCTCTCTTAGAGTTTTACAGTGTCAAACTAATTTAATAATCTGCTTAGTGTGGCCTCATCAATACAGAGGCATCATCTCCTAACAAATTTTTTTATAAGAAGCCAAATTGCTTTTAATGTATCCCTCTCTGAGACTCAAATAATTTGCTGATGGCATCGTTTTTGCCCCGATTAAACACAGTCGCCTCAAAATTGCCTGAGCGTCACACAATGATATTTGTATTAGAACTTTGGTCTAAGTTCAAAATGCTCTTTATGACTGATATGCTAGATAATTTGATGGTAGTGAAGTAACAATTGTACAAAATTAGGTTTTTGAAAGGAAAATTGTTAAAATACACACATAAATATGTTTATAACACATGTTAATGACTTATATAATATTGATGTAATGGTTGATCAATTCTATTGTTGTTGAGCGCATTGATTCGCAGCCATGCTTTGTGCATAGGAAGGCAACAAAGTTTAGGTCATGAGACTAAAACTTAGAGTGGAGCAACAACAATACAAAGTTCCGATCTTAGCTGGATATTGCTAGTTTCACCTTAATGATAGGTAATCGGCGAATGTCTACTATGTAAAAATGATTTATTTATGTTAAGATAAGCTAATCAATGAAATAGGTGAAGAGTTCAATTCATAATCAATGTGGCACCATAGGTAAAACTAATAGTGGAAGTTTAAGAACAAGGGTAGGTTTAAGACATGTCACTAATAAATAAGGACTACATAAAATTAAACGTTACAAGAAGAAAAAAGGAAAAAAAGAAAAAACAGAGGAAATCGATATAGATGACCTCAATTTTATGCATTTTTACAATTGTTGTGTTGACTAATCGCAATCAATCAAATTAAAAAATTATATGTACTCTACGATTAATCCTAAGTAATTGTTCTTATCGATTATAGTATAAATTAGCACAAGGATTGTTCCATTAGGACCTATAACCCTAGATTTCATTTCTTATACAATGTTCATTAATGGTTTCTTGACTTCTTAAATTGCAGGAAATCTATATTTAATTAACATTTCTTTCAAAATAAAATTTCTAAGTCTACATGACTAATGGAAATATCTTTCATCATTAATTACAAATTATTTCATCATAGTTCAAAATTTCTAACAAAGATTGATTCTTTGTGTAGAAACTTTATGCAGTTTATGTCTAGAATCTACATTCAAACTTCTCTATTCATCCTAGACCTATCTTATAAAATGATCTTTTGACTTAATTAACATGAATCAGACAATGATATAATACTGTGCACATATTAAATAAAAGAAACAATATAAACACATGAATAGATTTAGAAATCAAAACATTCATTAATGAAATAATTGAGCCACTAAATTAGGGTTAGGGTTTCTCAAGATCTAGTATGAACTTATTTTCTGTAGTTAGAGTACAAAGATAGAATATAGAAAATAGAAAGAATTCATGATGAAAACACCTTTGAATCGATGTTGTGATCTTGGATGAGCTATCGCATTTCCTACTCTAAAGTACATATTTTTTCTTTAGGATTCGTAGGAATAAATATATCTCTTCTAAATGACAAGTCAAGGCAGCTATTTATAGGAAATGGAAAAATATCTTCTACACAATCATCCTACACGGTCATGTTTGAGGTTGTGTAGGATTGAAAATGGTGAAATGTAAAGAAATAGGTTTGCATGACCCTAAGCAAGGCCTATGTAGGGTACTTGTGTATAATACCAACATGCTTTTGACCACATTCTAGCTTCTACACATGCATGCTACATTGCTTGTGTTGCTCCTTATGCGCTTTAAAATCACTTGTTGGTCATATTTTACTTCCTATGCTAGTATTCTGCACAATTTGTGCAAAAAAGGTTATGCATGTTATAAATCTTCAATTTATCCAATTCTTTATCAAAATCTCCCTTAACTCATCAAAATATCTTCATTAAGCTCATTATCTTTTTTCTTAACTCTTGAAATTAACCTTTTAACCAAATAAGTACCCTTTCTTTAATAAATTATATAAAATCCATATAATATAATATCAATTTAATACAAATAATAAGGTTCTTTTCACACTTATCAACAATCAACTCTCTAAAGTTTAAAAATGTTAATTTACTAATATATTACTTGAATAAAGTAGTTAAGTATAAAAAGAGATAGTTGAGGTCGTTGCAAAACTTAGGAAATTTAAGGTAGTTAATAATAAAAATGAGCAAAGTTAATGAGGACAGAATTAGTCAAGGTCGATAGGGGCCTTAGCTTCCTAAGCTTTTAAAAAAATTAATTATTATAAGTTTTTACTGAAACAAGTAAAGCTTATATCCAATATGTGTAACTTAAACTGACAAATATGACCTAAATTTAGATGTATTTAAGTGGTTGAGTCCGTGTAATTACAACATAAAATCATTGGTTCAAATCTCAAAAATAATATTTTTCATTTTTATTAATCTTGAATAATACTCTCTTTCTCATTTTATTTAATTTTTTACAATAATTAGCAAATTTAATCACTCATTAATAAATTGTAATTAACTATTTTTTATTAATAGTATTCTATAATTATAAATTACATTACTCTGTTACAAATGTTATATCTTATGATATTGAATATTAGTAAATAATTCCAATTAAGTTTTAAAAAATATCACATATCTAATATCAATAATAAAATATTTCACATATGTAGAAGGCAATAAACAAGTGGATATTTTCTTTTGAGCTATTTGGATCTATTCTTAAAATCTAGATTACCATATTAATCCTTTTTAATTCACATAGTAAATTGCTAAAGTAACAAAGTTTAGGCACCAAATGTGATATACATTAATATTATTTTGACAATCAATAATGATAGTATAAAGTTAATTTTCATAAAACTACTAATATATTAGAACTTTCATTGATATTTATATACTACTAATCAATTGATGTTGCATGTTAATACTATTAAAACCTTTTTTGTTGCTTTTAGCATTGGACCATACTAGAAGTAATCCTTTATGCATTCATCGTTTTAATAAGACAAGATAAGCAAATTGATTCCTTTGGCCATATGTCATATGACAACAATATGAAATATTTCAATACATGTTTGATCCATTTGCACATATTTTCACTTGATTCAATTTAACATGTTATACATACGAGAGTCTCATTAATTTATTACAAATGGGAGAAACACTCTTAAAGCTTCTTATGAGTTATTTGCATCTGTTCCTAAAATCTAGATACGGATTAACCCTTTTATATAACGTAGTCAATTGCAAAAGTAACAAGGTTTAGGAACTAATTTTGACATATGCCAACATTATTTTGACAATCAGAAATGATAGTATGTAGATATTCAAATACCACCAAAATATTAGAATTTTCATTGATATTTATATGTCACTAATCTATTGGCATTGCATGTTAGTCCTATTAAAACCTTTGCATTGATTTTAGCATTAGGTCATACTGGAAGTATTCCTTTACGCATTTATCGTCTTAATGAATTTATTGTCTTAATAAGACGATAAATAACATGCTTCCTTGAAGCATACATCATATGACAACAACATTGAAATATTTCAAATATATATTTAATAATCGTTTGCACACATATTTTACTTAGCTCTATTTAACATGAAATATATACAAGGGTCAAAAAGTATACAAACGAAAACCACACTAAATCACTCATAAGCTACCCTAAGTATAATTATACCGTAGCATATACGCTTGGGAGACATCATAGTCTCTCGACCACACTTAGTGTGCATATATATAAATATAGATATATTTTACACACACACATAAATACATATTATAGAAAAACAGAAGATTACATATCGAATCTAATCAGCATAAGCCAAAGAAGCATCCCAATTTTTACACATCCTAAACTGGCTTCTGGTTGATCATTCAATTTATCAATTGCCAACCCGGGACGACCCTGCCCACGATTATGAAAATGGGATGATGAACATCAGTATGAGATTCCGAATCGTCGTCAAGTCAAAATTATCGATAGGAATATGGTTGCTTTCCTTACTTCTTCCCATTTTGGCATTTTCGGACAATAATCTGTTGCTATTTTCATTTACATAAGTGTCATCACTAGCAAGGTTATTTGCCTGATCCATGCTTGTACCACCGAGTCGGAGGTTGTCGGATGTATGCTTCGCCATGCTTAGTACCCTCCCATGAACAGGTGATATTGTCGTAAAGATCGTCGTTGCAATGACAATGAAAAACGTAAGAAGTATTGCCTTCATGGCTGGACTGTCTAGAAGATTATCCTGCTTAAAAAAATAATAATAAATCAATAAATAAATAAGAATATGGTATATTATACATTTAATTCAATGCAGGAGTTTATGATATTATAAGTTTAATACTCCTTTTTGATATATACTTATTAAATTGAAAAAATAAAATTAATTGTAAAGGAAGAAAATCTAATTAGACGACTAATAAATAAACTAATATTTGAAACCACACCTAAGATTTACTGCTGAGATACTTCTGGTCGGATAGCGCCAATTAGAGGGGTGACATTTTTTGTATTTAAATGCGGGTATTTATAGGGGAGTTTTCAAAACCTACTGTGCTAACTTTGTACATGAAAGGATGATATTAAGGAAGGTTTTGGATGTATATCAATGTCAAAATTAGTGCACCACTAGGAGAAGTTGGCGACTCTGTGTAAGAGCAATCGCAATGATAGAAGTTTGTCGTACTAACTCTTTTTAAACCATTGGAATATGGTATGAATGGAAAAAAACAAAAAAAAGGGATTTGTAACTAAAAGTCCCCAATACTTTAAGATATCAATGAATGTGCATATTTTGGGATTTTTGTACCATGTAGATGTATTGAAGTTAGAAAAACCGAGCTCTCATTGAGCTTCGTAAAAGATAAATAAATAAATAGAAAGAAAAGCAAAACAATAGGATGTTGAAAAGACAAAATATGTACAAGGTCAATGAAATTATGGTCGTACGGATGCATTGTCTCAAAGTGGCATTTATCCCTCAAGGTTGTACCTTAATCTCTTACTCCTGTGCGTGCATCCTACATAAAATAGCAAAACAATGGAAAGAAAATGAAATCTATTGCACAGCCTTCTTCTGCTGACCAAGTAGAACAAAGTCATTGGTTAAAGGGCTTAATCATGAAATTCTAATTGATAAAAATTTGTAAGCGTTTGAATATTCACTCTTTTTCCACCACCTAGAAAACAAAAGTATACGTGTAGCGACTAGGCTACCCAATGATTATCTTCTTTCTAAATGCTTTTTGTTTTCTTTACCACCATAAATCCATAATATTCTAACATTACCAATATCAGTATTTTTAGATCTAACAATTCTAATCTTATCTTCTTTTTATCCATCATCAACAATTGCTATCATGTTTGATCCGTCATTACAAGTTACTTCTCTACAAATCTAGCAAGATAGAAGATTGTGGAGGCAAAATAATATTGTTTTATTAGTAATTTTTTTTTAGAATAAGTGGATTTCTATTTGTGATTTTTCCATTTCTTTTTGTTTCTATCTGCCACGTGAGAACATGTAATCCATTTTATGCAATTTGTTTCACTTGCTAGTAGGTTAGTAGGGTGAATTGTGTTCTTCTAGGAGATACTGTATCCCTTGTGAGTAAGGCTACAAATAAGCCAAATCACTTATGAGCTTAATGAGTACGACTTGACTTGGCTTGAGTATGATTAGTGAATACAAGTCAATTTTGAACTCAAAATAAAGTTAGTTTATCTAAATTTGCTAGATTTTAGCTCTTTAGGCTCACTAGTAAGGAACATTAAAATTTATGAAAATCTTTTTTATAATTTTAGGAAGGTTTTAAAATTAATGAAATAAAATAGGAAAACATATGCTAAAGATTTTGAAAATTACAATAAAGGATATCATGATATATCGAATTTTTTTTTCTATTTTTTAGGAAAAGATTTATAGAAAAAGTAATTAGTGTATCAAAGAGATGTACAAAGTATTAAAAACTTATCTTTAATGTTGAGGGATTAAAAGGCTATTCTATATTTTTTTAAACGTGGAAAAAATTACTTTTTTTAATATTATTAGATATATAATACAATTTGTATTATGTAAAGTATATAATACAAAATATATATACAACACTTATATTTATAAATAACATTAATGTGGTTAAAAATGTAATTTATATTTCATGAATTGGACTAGAATCATAATTTTTCCTAACAAATCTACAAATTAAAATCTTCGTCATTCCCCTTTCAAGGATGCATTTAAATGAAGGAATGGTATTAAAATTCAAAATCGCTATCTTGTTTCAAGTCTATTATAGATACTACATATATATACATGATATTAGAGTGAAATGTCTTATGTAAACTTAATATCTAATATTTAACAGATATAAGCAAATAAAATGGCTCTTGTTTTTTTTATTTCTTATAATGTGGAGCGGTATGATTCAGGTTCAAATAGTTTAGTTCGGTTCAACTCCTCGAACCGAACCATAACCATTTAGACTACTTGTGAATCGAACCATAAACCAAATAGTTTTGTTCGGTTCGACCTCTTGAACCGAACAGTAACTGTTTAGACTCTTTCTGAACCAAACCACAAATTAAAACGAATATAAAAGAACTGCATTTTGCATTTGGTTTAATGAACAATATGTTACACAAACACATTTGCATATTCTAAACCATATACTATTTAAGATAGCTAAATGCAACGATCACATTAAATAAGCACACATATAATTATATTCAATTTTATTAATTATAGCCTAACTATGGATAAGTACTTGAGAATCTATCACAGAAACACATTTATGCATATGCTAAACCACATAGTATTTAAGAGAGCTAAATGCAACGAGCACGTCTAATAAGTACACATATAGATATATTCAGTTTTATTAATTATTGCCTAACTATGAATGACTACTTAGTAATCGCAAGGAATTATATCCATTGTGTCATTTATGAATGTATGGATTCTTATTTGTCCCCAGGAGTTATTTTTAAAAAACTCTAACTCTTAGTAGTTCCATTAAATAATTTTGAAAATGTAAACTCAAATAATGCCCCCAAAAATCATTTTTAAAGTGTCAATCCACAATGCTCAGCAAAATTAGCTTTGTAAGTAAGAACCCATATTACTTCCTGGAGGCAGTTTTGAAAATGTTGATCGTTACATTCTTGAAGTCAGTTTAGAAAGTGTAGAGCAAATCCTCAAAGCCGTTTTGAAAATGCGGAATGAATCCAGGAAGTTAATTTAAAAAGTGTGGACTATATCCTTCCATCTATAGAGTTAATTTTAGAAGTGTAGTCAAACCCTAAAATCAACTGTAAATGTGCAAAGCCCATTCGATTCTATACCCACACATCAATAATTCATCTCCGCCTATTCAATTTATTTTGTATTGCTATGTGCACATGCAATAGGTAAACAAATAGATGTAAAATAACTATCCTGGTATGCACAACCGACAAAAACGCAGAATCTATTACCTTTGTTTTTTATGGAACTTCGTCTTGATCCTCATTCCCTATGTATCCTATAACTGCCATTGAATTAAAAAACTAACTCCTAGGTTCTTTTTTTCACATATGTCTTGTTTAATATACGATTTGTCTAATTTCATTACGGAACTCTAAATTGAGGTTATTAGGCGCTTACCTGTTAATGCATAATTTCCAGTCTTCTCCCTCCTCTTACACTCCAAGACACTTTAATAGAATAGAAACCCCTTGAACCTATCAATTATTGTCGGCAGTTATTTTAGTGGTATTATTTGGGATTGGAATCATAACGCCAGATCAAAATGCTTCAATCAAAAGTAGTTCAAACCATATTATTATTATTATTATTATGTTACTATAACCTATTTTTATCTTGCAAGCAGCCCAAGTTGGTACAATAACCGTAACATCCTCGTGTAATCTTCATAAATAATAACTTTCGAATCCGCTGAAGCCACGTGAGTGCCTCATATTTCATTAAACAATTCTTCTAGAGGACCGCTCAAAAACTACGAAACTAAGCAATACCAGATAAGACACAAAGATTTTCATTTCACTGAGAAAGCAAATTCGTTAAATAATTCCAAGGACAGCCCTAGACAAAGAAAGGAAAACACACACAACACACACACACACAGATACAAGCGAAGGCGATATGTCTCGACAACACAAAATGACATGTTTAGTTTGCATTTTTTCTTGGACTACATACCATCTTGTTCGCACTTTATTGTTTTTAGTATTAAGCACACATACATACCATGGACGTTTGATTAATAAGTGTACAAATATACTACAAATAATATGTGGATTGATCAATCATGGTTCAGGCTGACATTTCTCTTGCTTCTGATCAATGTTAACACATTGGTGATGACCGCTAGTGCTTGACGGATCCTCACTGAATCCATAACTATCATTTGGATTGCCAATCGGTGTGGCAAAAGCTCCTCCATCATTAGTATTGGATTTACTAGCACCGGAGGCATCGTCACCAGGAGTGGCGGCGCCTCTTGGCACCACAGCTATGTTACCAAGAAAGCGTTCCACTTTCAGATAATCCAACCTTCGTCCATCACTTCCCCATGTTGATGCCACGGTTGTCAAGACAACGACGAAGAACCCTAGAAGTATTGCCTTCATGTTGAATTGGATATTTATGGCTCCTCTGAGAGAGAAAAAGGAAAAAAAAAAAGGGATTGTAACAATTGTTAGTCAACATATTATAAGTTTAAATTAAAGATACTAAGACAAGGTTTTTTTTCTTAATTGAAATTAAAGTCAAAAATAAAAATTACCAACTTTCATGTATGAGAAATTTGTATCTTAATTTTGATGTTCTAATAACGGTTTACTATTTATAGGCGTCTTGCGTTATAACTTCGACATGATCTTGCTAGAATTAGGAAAACAAGATCAAAAGCCATTAGCAGTGGAATAAAAAAGCAAAAACCATGTTAAAATTTCAATATGTTTAGTGCAGCATACTTGAGAGTGCACCATGGCGTTCATGGAAATCATGATTGACATTCACACTTATTAGACCAATGCGAACGATCACATTCAATTATTTTATAATAAACTAATGGATTATTACGCTTTCGTTTTAGGGTTCATGATCAGTGAAAAGTTGAAACTTTTTATTCCACTCGGAAATAATTGGACTGAAATATAGGTTTTGATTAACTCTAGTCAGCTACTCACCAACGGATTTCATCGCTAAAACATTCTAATTTATTCTATAGATGTTGACATCCATTAAATATATGGTGGCTGAACTCTAATTATCGAAACGCATTTTAACGTAATGTCTTAGAGTTTATCAACACTGTAAAGTGAAGCATGCTCAGCGAAGATAATCTTAGTATGTGTTGGCGTTTGTGACCCGTTTTCAGTAACCATTTTTCGTAGTCAAATGTATAATGAATGAATATTTGATTATGCATTTATTACTCATTCATTATACATTTAAAGTCATAATTTTGATATTTGTATAATGAATGAATATTTGACTACACATTTATTATTCATTCATTATACATTTAAGAGATATAAATTTGGCATTTATTGTCGGCTAGCTGTATACACATATAAATATGTGTTTTGTTTAGGGTTTGTATTTGAGTGAGAAAATGAGAGAGTTTTGATTTGTAATTTATTACTCTCTCTCTTTTTTGTACTCCATTATCGACATATAGTGAATTCTCTCGCCTCCGCCCGTAGTTTTTCCCGATTTGGGTTTTCCACGTTAATTTTGTGTGTGCTTTATCATATATTTTTGCTTTTGCCATTATTCGTCTTTTATAACAAACTGGTATCAGAGCCAAAGGCTTGGTTTTTTGTCTCTTCTACAATGGCAACTTTGAAGTATGATATTCCATTCTTCGGTCGCAGCATCAAATTTTCTTGGAAGAGGTGGAGAATGTTCTATGTCGATTGAGCCCTTTTATGGGTTTTGTGGAAGAGGTGAAGAATGTTTTGTTTTTATGTCGAAGCTCCTGAATCCGTGTCAAGGTAGAGATTGTTGGTGTTTGTGACCCGTTTTCAGTAGCCGTTTTTCATAGTCAAATGTATAATGAATGAATATTTGACTATACATTTATAATTCATTCATTATACATTTAAGAGTCATAATTTTGGTATTTGTATAATGAATGAATATTTGACTACACATTTATTATTCATTCATTATACATTTAAGAGACATAAATTTGGCATTTATTGTCGGCTAGCTGTATACACATATAAATATGTGTTTTGTTTAGGGTTTGTATGTGAGTGAGAAAATGAGAGAGTTTTGATTTGTAATTTGTTACTCTCTCTCTCTTTTGTACTCGATTATCGACATATAGTGAATTCTCTCGCCTCCGCCCGTGGTTTTTCCCGATTTGGGTTTTCCACGTAAATCATGTGTGCTTTATCATATCTTTTTGCTCTTGCCATTGTTTTTCTTTTATAACAGTATGAGTAACCTCCTAAAAAGTAGTTGACCATAAGAGCAAAACGGTGCGGAATTTTGTCAAAGCAGACAATAATTCAATTGATAGAGTTCATGATCATTACAATGGAATAACTAGATATGCTAGAGCAATATAATTATTATATGACTTAAGAAAAATTTACGTAAGAGAGATTAACATTTGAAGATGAGTTCAAATAACAACCAGAAGTCTTAAATGATTGAAAAAAAAAAATGCAATATAGTGCAAATAAGAGATCCAACATTGTATCATTATAGTACATTTGAAGCATGTTCTTGTAGATGCTAATGTATCTTTACTTAAACATGTTATTTAACACATTTTAGATAATATTGTAACAACATAGTAACTAATCCTTTATTTGCAACACTTTATGTATTGACATTTTCTTTTTAACTATTTAGAAGTTAATCCTTTTATTAACTATGTTAAACTTTGATTCTATATTTGAACTTACATTTAGACATTCATCCTCTCTTGTGTAATCTTCATTGTGATAAATTATTTCACATTTAGCTTCACATATCTTATGCTAGTTGTACTTTGATATGGTTAAAAGACATATATATTATATAATGTTTTAACATCTTCGTTGTTGTTGGAAGTGCAAGCCCTAAATTCATGTTGGGAAGTAAATGCAGAATTAGGTTAATGGTAATTTTGTGTTTAAAATGTTTAAAATCTAAGGCCATTCAAATTGGCTATTTAACCACTCATATTTTACTTGGTTGACCCCCAATTATTTTATATAGGACTACAAAATTTTTCATTTTCGAATAGCCTCCTTAAGTCGAGATGGTCTAGCCCAGTTGTGATTTCATTGTCTTGGGATTTTTTTTAAGCCCCTTTTTGTAGCTTAGTTAGTAATTGCCAGGTTAGAAATTTTTTTTTCTTTTTTTCATTTGAATCGTGTGCTAGGAGACAATGTGCTAGGCCCTAATACCACTTATTGAAAGTGTGAACTTTTTGGACGTGTATGTGTCCAGGATTGGGAAAGCAAATGTAGAATTGGGTTAAAAGTAGGTTTGCGTCTTAAATTTCTAAGATCTAAGGCTATCCAAACTTATTGTACTTCATTACTTGTATTTTAGTTAATTTGTTTCCTACTATCTGATATGAGACTTATCTTTTTTTTTTTTTTTTCATTTTCCAATAATTATGTTGTATTGTATTACTAACTAAACACAACCTCAGTGATTATATTTTAATAAACATTCATTTGAAAGAGCATAATTTCTCATTTTCCTCTTGAGGGCCACCTCAGCTACACTTACAACATTAAACTTTATCTTAAATATGATTTCTTTAGTGACTATGAAACAAGTTGAGAGACATGTGAATGCACCCAGTGTAGGCATGCAAAAAAGATTTTTCCCTTTTAATGATGTGAGAAAAGATTATGGAGGAAATGGCGCACAAATATTCATCAACATTCTTCTGCTGAGATATTGGGAAAATAGGCCATACCAAGTTGCAAAAACTTCTTTAGCTCTTTTAATCATGTGAGGGGAGATTTTAAAGAAGATAAAGGTGGCATCTGACGAATCCAGATGGAAGACAACCTTTTTCGTACACGAGGTGCAGTTCAACATAGGCTGTCGCCTGTAATGATATGGATATTCTTTTGTTCATTGTTTTGTTCTGAATCTATCCGTATTGCAATATGTTCCCGATCTACTTATATTCTTTTTCCTTTTTTTTCCCCTTTTTAAATTCGGTTTGGCTATTTCTATTTCTTTTGTAATTTTTAAAGATTTGATTCTTATCCGGGTTTTAAACATGTACATGTTTAAAGGTGTTAAGTGAAACCACATTGATAGAAATTAAGGGCAACATGGTCATGAAAACGGATTTACTTTCTTTATATTTTTCTAACATCAGTTCCTTGAGTGACCCTAAAATGTCACGTGTAATTGATGAATGATGATTATAACAATAAAGAACAAAATAATAATAATAATAATAATGCCGTCTTAATATGTGATATTTGAAGAATTTAATCTCAAATTGATCCGCTTGAAATGTTTAATATTTTAAAACCAATTCTCCAGCAAGTATACTGGGTCGATCAAGTAATAAAGTGATGAATGAGTATCGATCCCACGAGGAAAGTTTAATTACTAAACATTATTAGTTCATTTCAATATTTAGGCCAAGAGAAATCAAATTCTTTATATAAATATTTACTATAATATCTACACTATGCAATGTCTAGTATTTACTAATTCTACTCACACAAGTCTTAACAAGTAAGGTTAGGGGGATTGAGATAAAATCCGATTTTCTCCAATCATGTTGAACTTGGGTTATTAAAATTGTTAGAGTTCATGCATATCAATGTGAATCTACCAAGATTGACAAATTCTAAAGATGAATTTGAAAACCTTTATCTACCTAAACACACAATAGCTTTCACGACTGAGCATTTTGATAGATTCAATATGTGCAACTAAGAGTTTCCCAAATCTGAGTTGACTCATTGTCCTAAATCAAGAAATTACAGAATTCCTTCTTTAAAACTTATATTTAAAACATGTTTGAGTAAAATGATAGACTCTACTAGGATTAAAAACTCTCTTGCCATCGCATACTTGAATTTTTCACCCAAATATAAATTCAAAACAATAATTAGTCTTTGCCAAGATACCCAATTTCATTCAAACTTGAATTCATCCGAATTTTAAGTTATTAGTTTGAATTAACAGGATATACATCATTCTTACAACCCAATAACACTAGTTCAACAATCACTTCAGAAAATCAAGGATTTCACCATTTCCCACCGTTCTAATTTAGCTAATAACCATTTCTACTCTATCTATCAAGATACTAATAACAACTATTATAATATTCATCATGAAATGTAAATAACAAAGCAAGTGAAGAAGAAATTACCAATAATCAGAGAAACAAACCGTACAAATTATAACTGAGATCCTTGTTAACAAATTCTATTCAATCTACGAACAAATAGAACAAATTAGATGAAGATCCAAGTACATCTTGATTTTCTACTTCTATCTCTCTCTAAAACTATCGGGTGAGATTGAAAATGGAAAACATAATATGTGTCCTTTCTCTCTCCTCAAAGCATGTAAAAATATATGCTTTTCGTATAACTGTCGTGTAACTTCTGCATCCAACGCCGGCGGCGTTCAATCAAGCGCTAAGGATTTGTAAACTGATGGTCTTCAACGCCGCCTTTGAACGCCAGCGGCGTACTCCTCAATTTGCCGGTGTTGCCTTCAAATTCAAGTACTGTGTCCATCCTCAAACGCTGGCGGTGTTGGATCTAGCGTTAAATACTTAGGCTCTGTGAGTTTCAACGCCGCCTTTTAATGCCGGCGGCGTTGCCTTCTAGTTTGCCGGCGTAAGCTTTCATCCCTCTCAACGCCGGCGGCGTTTAGCCTAAATTCACCGGTGTTTGTGATTTTCATTGCCAATTCACACAATTCTTCATGTTTCCTTGTTGCTAATTTCCATTTTCATTCCTGACCTGATTCCGAACAAATGACAAAACTAAATATTAATTCCTTTGCTTTTATAATAATTAACACAAATAAGTATCAATTCAGAGATGAAAATTATATCAATTTTCTGAGTTTATCACAAATTATCAATTCGTAACTTTAAAATTTTTAAAAATTAGTAACTTTAAAGGAATTGAAATCTATATCCATGGAAAGGTTTAAT
Source organism: Combretum micranthum (assembly GCA_024138025.1). NCBI lineage: Eukaryota > Viridiplantae > Streptophyta > Magnoliopsida > Myrtales > Combretaceae > Combretum > Combretum micranthum. The sequence goes on along the minus strand of JAMXBD010003137.1, from coordinate 69,373 downwards.
TGCACCATTGCCACCTAAAAAACCTATGCAAAAATATGAAAATAGCTAATTGATTTGCATAAAAGGGGAAAAAATGCATCTTTTAGACTTCTTCAAATATTTTGGCAATGAAAATATCTTCATTAATTTAATAGAAATATTCAATCATTTACGTAGTTATATACATGTAATTTGTTTTAAAGTCGATTTCTCACTCGATTTGAGAGTTTTCTTAAAATAGTAGTGTTTCATAGATTAACAACACATGCTGCAACCGGACACTAATATGGAAAACTGGTTGGTTTGAAAAAGTAATTTTTATTACAAAAAATTTTAAGGGATTATAAGTGTTGCACTTCAGAAATTTTGGGTTATTCTTTGATTTTAATAGTTTTATCTTTAAAGAGGGTTTCACTCTTATTTGCCCTCGTGGTTGTATGTGCTTGTGCTGTTATGGAACATGATACACGAGGCTGAAGAATGAACTCTTTCATCTAGATAAAACCAATGCATAATAATAATAATAATAATAATTGCTTTTTTACCCACTCCCAATATAATATGGTTTTCTCTAATACAGCAGAATATGCTAGAACGGATTTGAACGTGGAACGTAAAGGTCTGGTTATTCTAAGCTTTTTACTTGGCTTACCAAAACACAGACTAACTTTGTCGTTTTCGTCCATGCTCGAACTTCAATATTGAATAATGCATTTAGGAAATATTTTTTCAATTTTACATATAGCATAAAGAAAATATTTTTATATTTAAGAAACGAAATTTACAATTTATGATCTAGCTAGTTTCTTCAATGATTTTCTCGAAGTTTAAAAAGTATTCAACGAAGTCTCGCTCCAATTCATGAAAATAATTTTCCAATAGAACGCCCAAGATATATATATATATATATATATATATTTGTGAACTTCATCAAATGTAAGTGACCTTTTATATTAAATTAATCTAATTTCCATTGATAATTCAACATCAATCAATTATATAAATGAAGTTGAATTTTTAGGTGAAAAACACTGAAAACTTTGGTTATCTAGTATACTGCGAATTTGCGTTGATGGATTTATCAAATATAGATCAAGCTGTATATCATGATTTGTTTTGTTTGGAAATCGTCAGGTCTTCCAAAATGAACCCTATCGTCGCTAGGCCTAAGCGTGATAAACGGACCTGGCAGGAACATGAGAGGCACGTATATTATATTGGTTAGTAATTACTAATCATGTTTTGATAGGTAAAAGAGATAGTAAATATTTCTTAAATAAGTACTATTGATTTATTAATACAATTGTGTCAAAATATAAATTGGTTTTTATTCATCATATTTATATTATACATGACTTGTATTACTACTAATGCAAACATAAGCATAAATGATAGAAATTCTCAAATTAGGGTTTCAAAAGACAAAATATGAGTTATGTTTGCAAAATCCCTAAATACCATATTTATAGTTTCAAGAAAAATAAATAAATCAACACAAACGAACTAAAACTACATGGTAAAAACACTGGTGCTATGTTGCCAGCCTTGGTTTTAATGATGATGGCTTTCGATTCAATATCGGTGGCCTTGGACTCAACGCTGGTGGCTTTGGGCCAACTTTGGGGGTGCATTCTAAATTGTTCTCTTCCACCTACAAAGAACTTAATCCCGAGTTCTCATCTGGATATAATGGTATCGTCTGGGTGGATTGGGAATCGATCAGCCACACTAAAAGTCCTGAAACTGTTTATGCTGTCAAGAAGTCTAACCACATAAGCATTGTCGTTGATTTTCCTTACAATCTCGTAAGTGCCATACTTCTTGGGCTACAACTTACTATACTTGCCTACTGGAAACCATTCCTTTCTTAGAAAAACTATCACTTGATCCCCTGCTTCAAACAACTACTTCTTTCTATGTTTGTTTGCAGCTTCCTTGTACTTTGCATTGACCTTCTCAATTCTTTCCCTAATTCTGGTTGTGATAGCTTGACAATGTTCAACCATATTCTTTATAGTTGTATTGAACTCAGCTCCCTTAGGTAACTTAATCGATTTCAATGCATGCTGTGGTGTCTTGGTATAGACTGTAGAGAAAGGAGATTTTCTTGTGGTTATATATATAGAACTATTGTAAGCAAACTCTGCCTGAGTTAATGCTAGATCCAATTGCCTTGGCTTCTCGCCACATATACTCTTGATTAGATTACCAAGAGTCCTGTTGGTCACCTTCATTTGCTCATCAGTCTAAGGGTGAGCCATGCTACTAAAGTTCAATGATGAGTCGAACATATACCAAAGTATCGTCTGAAAGCAACTAAGGAATTTGTTGTCCCTATATGATGTAATGGATTTGGGGACCGCATGTAACGCACGACTTCCCTGAAAAACAACTGGGCAATAGCGTGGGCATCTGTAGTCTTCCTACATGGAATAAAGTGAGCCACCTTTGAATTCCTGTCTACAATAACAAATACAGAGTCAACACCTCGTTGGGTACGAGGAATTCCTTACACGAAGTCGATGGATAGGTTCTCCCATATATTTTTAGGTACTAGTAGTGTTGTGTACAACACAGTATTCCGAGATTGTCCCTTGGATGTCTAACAGATATAACATCTCTCCAATTCTACTAACATCCCTTCTTAACTGAAGTTAATAGTACTAGTCAGCCATTGCTGCAATGGTCTTATCTCGACCGAAATGCCCTGCTAATCCTCCTCTATGCAAGTCTCTAATCAACTTCTCTCTTAAAAAAGAGTCTCAAGGATACATAGTTTGTTCCCTTTCATCAGGTACCCTTAAGTATATGGTATTCACCGCACAACTCTTGTAAGGCACTTTTCCTATATATCCCTAAAATCAACATAATCTCCATAAAACTCCTCAATTGCTTAAACCCCATAACTTTAGTGCTCATAGTAACTAACAAATCAACTCTCCTTCTCAAGGCATCAGCTACTATATTATATACTCTAGACTTATGCACCAGTTTAAAAGGAATCTCTATAAAAATTAAATCCACTTGGCATGCATATCGTTACTGATTCTAGTATGATTATTTAGATGCTTTAAAACCTCGTAATTGGACTACAAAACAAACTTTTTCCCTACCAAATAATGCTCCTAAACTCTCTGTGCCCTTGCCATAGAGTAGAACTCCTTGTCATAAGTTGACTAGCTCTTCCTAGCATCACACAATTTTTCACTGTAAAAGTCTACTGCTCTTTTCTCTTAAGATAATACACCACCAATACCAACTCCACTAGCATCACAATCGACTTCAAATAATTTATCAAAGTTAGGAAGTGCTAACATAGGGGTACTACACAACTTCTCTTTCAGTACTACAAATCTAGTCTCAACCTCGTATCCTCACTAAAACTTCCCTTTCTTCAGGTACTTAGTTAAGGGAGTAATAAAAGTACTGAAGTGGTTGATGAATCGCCTGTAGAAGCTAGCTAACCTAAGGAAACTCCTCAATTCCATCATAGTTTTTGAAATATGCCATTCTCTGATAGCTCTCACCTTCTCATCAACAACTGTTATCTCCTCGATACTAACCACAAATCTTAGAAATAATAATCTCTTTGACATGAAAATGCACTTCTTTAGGTTTGCATATAGTTTATTCTCTTTTAGCATAGTCAAAACACTCCTCAAATGATTAATATGCTCATCTCCAGATTTACTAAAAATTAATATATTGTCAAAGTAGACTACCATCAATCTACCAATAAAGGGTTTTAATACTTGATTCATGACATGAATAAAAGTGATGGATGTATTATTGAGGCCAAAAGGCATCATTGGCCATTCATACAACCCCTCCTTCATCTTGAATGTAGTTTTCCGCTCAGCCCAAAGCTTCATTCTAATCTGGTGATAGCCACTTCTCAAGTCAACTTTGAAAAGCACAACAACCCTACTCAACCTGTCTAACGTCTTCATCGTAAGGTATTGGGAATTTATACCTAATAGTAATCTTGTTCATAGCTCTGTTGTCGACACATATTCTTCTACTACTATCCTTCTTTGGAGTCAGTAAGGTAGGCATAGCACATGGGCTTATACTATCTTTGATAAACCCCTTTTGCAACAACTCCTGAACCTTCTCCTATAAAATCTTAGTCTCCTTTGGACTCATCCCATAATGTAGCAAGTTTGGTAGACTCACTCCAGGTGCCAAATCAATCTAGTGTTGAATATTCCTTAAGGGTAGTAGTCCTTTTTGTAAATCATCTAGTAGGACATCTTTAAATTCCTCCAACATCTCATTCACACCCTCAAGCACTCCATTACTACTCTCCTCATCCACTGTCATGACATTTTTTACTATAGGCACATCAAAATTCTAGACTCCTTCTTATCTCCTTCTATTTCTTTCTTTGAATAAGTAACTATCAAGAATGAGCATCCCTCTACCTTGCGGCCTTTGCTGTGGTTCACTATCTTTAGAGGCAACAAATTGTATTTCACACTGCCCTTCTCTAGCCTGTAAACATTTTCCTTCCCTACATGTTGAGCATTCACATCATATTGTTAAGGTCTTCCAAATAATAGGTGACATACATCCATGTCTACAATATCACAGAAGACATCATCTTGATATTTTGTCAATGGAAAATGGTACTCTACATCTCTCTTTAACCTCTATTCATTCAATAAATTTAATCTACCCTATGGTGTAAAGATTAGAATGTTTTTCTACTAGAAACTGGAGATGATTAACAACCTCTCGCCTAATAATATTCTCACAGCTCCCACTATCAACAATTAGATCATATACTTTGTCCTTAATAGTGAACCTAGTGTGAAATAATTGGTGTCGCTGGGTGTTCACTTCTTGCTTGGGCACTAACAATAATTTCTGGATAACATAGGTTTATTTAACATTTGCATCACCCTCATTAGAATAGTCCTCTTCCCATCAACTTCACAATAAGCCTCTTCCCCTTTCATCTCGATCTATTATATTTACACTCTTCTATTTGGACACTTATTAGACTTATGTCCTGGTTTATTGTAATGGTAGCACTTACCCAAGATAGGCTTGGCATATGGGTTATTTGGTTTATGGGTTATTTGGTTTATGGATTTCTCTGGCTTCCACAAGTTTTTTACCAACTACTTTTTCACCCTTCTTCTTATTACCTTCAATAAGCATATCTATAACACCTTTATTTTTCTCAGCCATGCCTTACTATTACTAGCACCATCAACTCCATGTCCCTTTTTTATTCCTATAAATTTGGTGCTCTACTCTTGCAATGTCAGTTCAGCCTTAAGTGCCATGTTCTTCACTTCATTCATAGTCCTTAACACAATAACCCTAATTCTATCTCTGATCTATAGCTTCAGACCATCTACATGTCATGCTACTTGTTGGCCTTCACTTTCTTGGAGATCATTACATTCAGCCAGTCTCATAAACTTAGCAATATAATTATGGACTGAACATGTTCCTTGACGACAATATTGATACTATAAGAAAAGGACTTGCTTATAATTAGGTGGCAAGAAATGCCTTTGTAGCAGTTTTTTCATATGGAACCATGTCTATATAGGTTGTCTAATGTCTTTTTGCCTTCTATTCTGTAACCTCTCCCACCAAGCATAGGCTCTTGCCTTCAACCTATACACCAGTAATCTCACTCTACCCTCTTCTAGAATCTCTATATAATCAAAGAATCTGTCTACTTTAGCCAGTCAATCTAGTAATTACTTAATATAGATTGTCATTGAAGCTAGGAATGTCTACCTATAAGCAAAAATCACCACTATCGCCTTGGTGATACACATGATAATCCCTTCGATACCTACCTCTACCTTCACCACCTCATTTGCACGATTGCCTCTCTTCATACAATATTTCATCATCCTTAGCGAAGTCTGTAAAGACCCGACCTACTAATCCTATGATTAAGTAAGTCAAGTCTCCAACCACATATAATATTTTCATATCATACGTAAGGTTGTCCTAAATCTAATAATTTATATGAATTGTTTGTTTAAAACCACTACAACCTGATACAAGATTTTTTACAAAAGGATTACTCACCTGAGTAATCTATTCATATAGAACATTTAAGGAAATAATTTAAAACTTGGTGTCAAGCCCATGACACAACAAAACTTACATAAGTTTTTACAAAATAGGAAAATTAGACTATAAGTCTTTATATACAAACAAGACTTAACTAACAAGCCTCTATTCAGAATACAAAATACATATTTAAACCAAACAACTTGTTCAAAAACTTTCTTCCTTGCTATCTTGTACTCAATTCCTAGTCGCCCCACTCATCCATAAATTTTTCTCAATCTGACCCATAGCCCATATCATCATAACAGTCATCATCACCTGAAAAATAGCAATAGTGAGCCAAAGGCCCAGTACACAGTAACAACACCCAAAAGCGTAGTGACAATCATACCTAGACTAATGCAATGCAACATTAATGTTTCATTTATCTTTCTTTAGTATTTATTGATCAAATCATCGTTAGAGTATTCAAACTCTGGGGCAAGTCATGGGATTCTGGGGATCCTGAGTAATGCTCACGACACTCAGGGGGTTGATATAGATAGCCCGAATACCTATATCTCCTAGATAACGTTACACTGAAAAGAATAATCTCATATAGGTTATATAGCCATTACTCAACTTCACTTAACTCAATCCATAATATAAATTAATTCACATGCTCCTATAAACATTGAATTAAATTATACTACTTCTTTTCAAGAATAAGAAAATGTTACTCAGTTACTACATTTCCTATCGATTATCCGCCAAGCCTAGTTATTGCATCATGACTATTGGCCTAAGCACCTACACTAACATATCATTGCATCATGATAAGTTATCGCTCCTCAGACCGGATTCAACGGTGAAAACATAAGTAATGCAAGAAATACTTAAGTCATTTAGAACTTATATCAAATTTAAGTATGTCTATCTTAACAAGCATACAAGCAAGTTACTGCGTACCTAAGATAGCTTGGGAACTAATGGGGTTGGCTGAGCAAGAATCTATCATTGTTTAAAATAATATTAAATTTCCCACTTAGTTTAAGCACTAATTAACTACTTGCAAATATAATTAATCAAAGAAATTCAAATAAATTAATACAATGTCATAATAGAGCATTTAAACATCCTATTATATCATAGAATACTTAACAAATATTTAATTGATCATATACCAAGCTTTGGAAAATTTTGAAGAATGTTTTTGAAAATGAAAAGTGCAGGGGATACGCTGGCCTTCAAAGCCGGCGGCTTTGAACCGGTACGCAATACACTAAAGTTCAACACTTGTCAACACTGGCAGCATTCAAGGATATGCCGGCAGCCTTCATTCTACGTCGGCAGCTTGGAGCCGGTGTATAATACAACTTCAAATTCCCAAAAATTTATGAGAGTTATATGGAGTTGGTCCACACCCGTGAATACCCCCTAGCACCGGCAGCGTATCCATGTACGCCGACAACTTTAGATCTTATGTCGGCGGCCTTAAGTCTGGCATTAAAAATTTTGATTCTATTCTCGTTCCACACCGCCAATAAGCCGGCAACTTTGGAACCCCAGTAGTAGGCGTACAATTTGAAAAATAAACACCGGTAGACTTTTCCAGTGAAAGCCGGCAGCGTTTCAAGCGGCTTTAAAAAAATCGATTCTGTTCACTTCCAACACCGCCTCTACCTTGGCGGCGTTGAAGTGCTAGATGCCGGCGTACGCTCAAATTTAAACTTATATGAAAATATTTTGTTTCCCCTATTTTTTATGTTAAATTTACACTTCCAAAATTCCTTTAAAATCATTCCAAGTTTCCCAAATCTTGTTATATGATCAATATAATATTCAAACAACATAAACTTCAACTTTAAACATCAAACACTCCACCATCCACATCATTTACTAATCATACTTCAAACCCCAAATCCACAACACTCATCATCTAGTCATTCAACCACATGTGTTTCCAACACTTCTAAACTCATAACTACACATATACTAACTTCACTATCCCCATAACACTTCTCATACAACAATCACAACATAAGAATCATCAAACAAGAATCTAAGTTCAACCCTATCATCAAGAACTTCACACATGCATAAATTTAAAACAAGAAAACATACTTACCAAGTGAGCTTTAGGCATTGGTTTAATGATTCTTGAGCAAGCTTTTAGGATAGAAATGGTGAAAAATAAAGTGCTTAGTTATATACTCCCATGAGAGGGCTTCTGAGAGGAATAAGAGAGTGTTTTGAGCTTTGAAAGAGGGTTTCCTTTGCTCTGAAAATTTTTGGTCGAAAATTGCATTATTTGGGTTGGTAATATCCCTTACTTTGACTTTTGAGGCATTTAGGATTAAAGACTTAATGGCTTATCCTTTGGTTAATTAATGAAGCTATCTTAAGGCATTAATGGTAGTTTAAAAGCTTGATGTTTTTTTCCTAATTTTTCTGCTATAAAAAGAATCATATGCATGCATTTATCTACTTATTTTAACACATTTCAAACATAATTCATGCATGTTAATGCAATTTAAATTTTATGAACTAAATATTTAATAAATTCTAGAGTATTTCAATATTTTAACACAACAATAAAACACATAACTCATCATGAAAATAAACCATATTCAACACATATCAAAAGCATGTATGAATTCAATAACACATATAAAATATAAATTGAGAATTTCATGGTAATTTCAAAGTCTTCATCTGAAATCTATACCCATCGATTGCAGCTACACGTCAATTAATTGGGTCGTCGTAAGCATTCGTTGCCATTGGTCATCTCCTACCAATATGTCATCTACTGCCATCGCATCGAAATCAACTCACCGGGTGATTTCTAGAACATAAAGCTTACAAAGAATTGCAACTTTTATAGAGAAATTCTCAAATTAAGATTTCAAAAGACAAAATATGAGTTATGTTTACAAAAACCCTAAATACTATATTTATGGTCTCAAGAAAAAAGGAAATAAATCAACACAAGCAAACTAAAACTACGAGTTAAAAACATTAGCGCTATGTTGCTAGCCTCGGTTTCAATGCCGACGGCTTTCGATTCAACATCGATAACCTTAGACTCAACGCTGGTGGATTTGGGCCTGCTTTGGGGCTATAATCTGCATTATACATGGAAACCTTACTCCCAAATCTATTTCTGCTGCAAATGCTTATTTAATAATTTAGCTCTTAAGGAACATAAATTGAGAAAGATACACTTCATTCACATGATTGTCATTTTTTTGGCAAATTATTTTATTGAAGGAAAAAAGAAAAGCATTCTCCCTCCACGATGTGAAACTGATCGTCCAACTCCTTTTGTGTTTATACGTTGTATGGTGATTGCAAACTTCCTATTTTGAAGCTAGAAATAAGATAGAAGCCTAGGTTTTCTTATATTCTATGATCGACATCCCTCTTGGTGTCTCGACACTTAGGCACTTTAATGGTAACTGATTCGAGGAAAAGTGGTAAGCGTTGAGAAATCAATCTTTTCAGCTTATAGTTACTCAAGTGGAATTTCCAATAGGATTAATAAGTACTTTACCAAGACAATGATTTAGGACGGGCTACAATAGCATGCTCTTTACATCAAACCTAACTAAAAACTCTCTCTCTCTCTCTCTCTCTCTCTCTCTCTCTCTTTGTGTGTGTTTCATTTTTCCCCCTTTATCTAGATGATCTCATATGTACAAGTTATAATAAGAACATGCTTTAAAAGATTAAAGGAAGAAACAATGAAAACTTTGAGGTTACCACTACAACAAAATGAGCCTTTGGCTACGTCTAATAAACGTGGCTAAACATTAAAAATTGAAACGTCGCCAATGTTAATTTGACAGCCAAATACACTTTGTTAGGCCACGTTTAAACATGGCCTATTATCATGTTTTGGTCACACTTATGTGTGGCTAAATATGACTAATATCCATCCCACCAAATATAAAAGGAGGGAAACTTGTGATCGGCGACGTTTAAACGTGGGTAAACATTTTTATTAGTAACGTGTAAACGTAAGTAAATTACATAATTAGCAATGTTTAACCATGGCCATACAAAGGTTGAATAAGCTTCATATATGTTTGTTGGACCACAATGTGATTTATTTAGCGACGTTTACACGTGGCTATTCTAATGCATTGGCGACGTCTACATGTGTGGTTGTTGTTTTATTTAGCGACATTTACACGTGGCTATTCTAATGATTGTTATATTTATTTAGTGACGGTTACACATGGCTATTGTAATGCATTGGCGACGTCTACATGTGTGGTTGTTGTTTTATTTAGCGACGTTTACACATGGCTATTGTAATGCATTGGCGACGTCTACATGTGTGGTTGTTGTTTTATTTAGCAACGTTTACACATGGCTATTGTAATGCATTGGCGACGTCTACATGTGTGGTTGTTGTTTTATTTAGCGACGTTTAAACATGGCTATTCTTGTTAAGGAGATGTTAATGCTCAAATTGTTTTATTTGGCAATATATATTTGTTTAGTGCAACATATGCACAATTAGCAATATAAACCTGTTTGCTCGTAATATAATTGATACCTGCTATTACTTCAGCACATGAAATTTATATATGAAAAAATGTCACTAATACATTTTCGAGCATACAATGCGCTCGATATGTAATAAAAACTAATAACATTAAAATTACTTAAAGATCACCATGACCATCGTTGCATTAAAGGGAAAAAAAACCAAAAACAATATGGTTTAGTGTCCTTACAAGAAATGTTAGCATAAACTCCAAATTACATCAAAATGGGCATATGTACACACTTTATCACATTGATTTGACCCCATTCATGTCAGTGTGATAAAGCCAAAAAACAAAAAACATGAAACTGAGTACTTAATTTTCTTCCTCACTATTGACATCATCATCTCCAAGCGATGGATTTGATGAAGCATGTCGTGCACTTGCAGAAGTAGTTCCATTTGGATTTGCTGTCACACAATATACAAATTAAATATAATTATTAAATTGTTAAAAGAAACACGAATGAGATAATGAAAAATGACTCATGATAACTAACCTGAACTACTGGGAAAACTTGATATAAGTTGTTGTACAAGTCGAGTTAGCTTATCAAGCTGTAAATACCATTAAGTAGCAAATTCAATTCAAGAAAATCGGAAAAAATCTAGTTGAGCTATTTAAGTAGTCTATCAAATCAAATTTAAACTTTCTAATATTCAATTTGACTATAAATATTAAGTAAGTTTAACTAAAGTTTCATGTTAATATTATACTAATCAAAATTTAAAACATTTTTTTCCTTCACAAATTAAGTGTAAATGGATTCAAGCTTTAAAATTTTAACTTTGGTTTGAAATTTTGAATCAAGTTTGAGATTACACTCAACACTATCTCGATTCAACTTATTTATAGATCCAAATGCATGGACGAAAAGAAGATGTGAAAGTGTAGTCTTATTAACATAAATAGCAAAAGTTAGGACTTATGTATAAAACGTTAACCACAACACACCAAGTATTCTCTGATGGCCTAGTGATAAACCTGAAAATTACATTATAGGAACATCCACAAGGTAACATAGACATGCAAATACAGAACAAAGTAAAAAACTAAACCAAAATAGGACATAAAGTCATGGACACACCCTAATATCTCGACTGTATATATTGCAGACATCGTGATCACTTCAATTGTTATGTCACATTTGCATATATTTAAACACATGTAATGCCTAACAGAAAAGGTAGGTTCTGACACATCCTAGAGGACTTATTTCCCACAATCCTTAACGTACACATTGTATGTCCAAGAGAAAATCCAAGGACCTTTAGGTTCTGCCACAATCACCTTTGGAAGCCGTATTAAAGTTTATTTACCTGTTGAGTTTGTTGCTGGCGTAATGTTTTTTCCTCTTGCAATTCAGCTCTTAACTCCTCCATCTCATTCTGTCTTCGTGTTGATTTCCCAATAGATGGTGGTCCATATCCTCTTCCAGGATGGTAGTCAGATCTGTTACTTGCATTCATAAATATGTCAACAATCTCTTGTGGTGTCTTTGGGTTGTCAGAAGATTGTGAATCCTCATACATTTTCACCATCTTCTCCTACATTATGAAAACTAAAACATAACATCCGCAACATATTGCTTATTTAATAACATATTCAAAATAAAACTTAACCCATAGACTTACATAATCTTCAGAAGCTTGTTGTGAAACCCAACCACCAGTACTGTTAGGCCTTGGTTCACGATATCGAGTTTGCTTAAAGAACTCGATAGCATTGGGCAGTTGGTGATTTTGATTGATCTACATACACATATATATATATATATATATATTACAAAAATGTTAAACACTTGAGTAAGCTTACTACTACATGTTAGAAATTATATGAGTTGCTACTTACGTGCTCATTCCTTCTGCTCTCAAATGATCGAGAGCCAGACCTATGCAAGTATTTGACACAACTACGTGCTTCTTTCCCGATCATTGGTTTGGTCCTCTATTAATTAAAAACAATGACATATTTATGTAGTTATTACTTGAAATCCCAAGAAAAATGGGTATGTAGAGTTTACCTTATTGGATGTGTCATTAGATTGTAAAATTGCCTTCTCTTCTGCAATCTCTTTAGTCCATTGTTCCGTCATCTTCTTCCAATCATCTTCATTCGATCCTTTAGGTCTTGCTACATCACCAATCTCCATCCATCTCCTCTTAGTTTTACTTCGATGATTTCTAAGCAGACTCCCCATCCATTTATCAGCAGCAGCAAATTTGTTGCCATTTTTTACTACATCATCAATATTCAATCGATTCTACATCAACCATGTCAGTTAAGACAAAAGAATGATTAGTAACATCACATAATAAGTAAGTAATATGAAAGGAAAGTTTAGTCCACATTTTACCTTGACCCTCTCCCAAGCTCGTTGTTTCTCCATCTTATCTAATTTTCTCCAATCTTCACCATAAAGAGGCAACAAGTCCCTACATGCTTTCCCTATCTCAGATGCTAATTTTGAGGATTGATCTGCCGAAACAGGACGTCCTCCGGATGTAGTAAACTCAACTAGCATTTTTCCCTTTCGCTTCATATTCTCCCGCTCAAGTGCTTCACCACGATATGCACTTCTCTTACCAACAGTTCGTGTTGAGCTCTCAGTTGCTACAATTATAAGAGAATGGTTTTTAACTTGCACACTTTCAATAATTTATTGCATACATTTATAAAGCTTACCAAGAGATTCAGTATTATTAGACGTGTGGCTGTGCTCTTGGGGCCTATCCACTTGACCATTGTTCATTTCTTGTATATTTGGAGCTTCATTCTCTACATTTAATAGGAAACAAAAAATCACATTACATATGTCAATATTCAAAGCTAAATACACAACAAGGATAGTGGGAATTGAATTAGAAATATAAGTATAGAGAGCACTTATATTTGACCATATGAAAATAGGAAAAATTAGAGACATGCATAACTACACGTACCTAAGCAAAATCGATATTATGTAAGACATTACAGACCAAAGCTAAGTCCATCCAGTGGACTACTCTTGAATACTGCAATGAAAATAATGTAGTCCAAAAAGTTGTTGCAACTTCAAGTAAATATCATGTATAATTAAAGCTTTTAGGACTTCTCTTAACTTCTATGGGTAACCTAGTTGGTTGAACATATATACATGTTTATGTGCGTGCGTTTATCATGTCCTATTTATGATGATGTTCTGGAAGAAGATCTGAGTAGTATAATTTAAGCAAATTCTAGGAGGGATCTGTTGTTAAAGTTGATTTTACTAGTTCTATGGACAAGTGCTTGGAGCATTTCTTTTTCATGTAAGCTATACAACTTTCTAACACATATTGATAATACAAAAGAAACACTGATGTGAACCTTAAAAGAACTAATATATATTGTTTTGAGTAGAAAGAAAATAGAGACACCTTCCAATATTACTTCCATAGATTTTCCAAAAACAGGTAATTGATTTTCCAAACCCATCTTCTACATTTATATGCCAATTTCACCACTTACCTGGAGTGCGGTTTTGATCAGCTGAATTGCTGCCCTGTAAGGATGCATTTGCTGGACTTATGTTGATACCTTGACCATGTGGAGTGTCTTTCCTGTAGTAGAACACAAAATCAATTTGAATTACCAGTTTATACTAACTTATTCTACTTTAACGATATGTCCAAATGGAATACCTAAGGCTTCAGAAGGATTAGGTGGCTGGTTGTGTTGTTGTGATTCGTGCATATCATCCCCAGAATGGTGAGAATCCGACTCATCACGAATAGGTAGTCGAGTATCTCGTTTAGTCCTCCCTCCCCTCCTGTGAACATTCCTTCGACCACCAGCCATTACAAACCTAAAAATGAATAAAGGAGGCGTAAGTTAGTCATTAGAAAATAAACAACATAATAGCTTGGCAACACATCATTCAATATACAAAAGCTTATGCTAATATCATCGCCTAAAAAAAAAGGAAAAAATTGATCTTGCAAGCGTAACTAAGGAGATAAATTTTTTAAAAAGAAAAAAAAACATAACCATTCAATTTGCATCGCTACTGTCATAATCCACCAGCGTCTCATCCATCTCCTCATTCTCATCCTCATCTTCACTGGATTCAATACCGGCATCATGCTCTATATGTGTAGATGCTTGCACTGTTCTTCTAATAACATCCCTATCAACAGTCTCATGACCTACATCAGTTCTCAATAGCACATCAACATCGCAATCGATTACTGGATGCAGCTCATTTCCTCCATCACCATCATCTATGAAATGTTCATCTAAGATCTCATCTGCTAATCGAGCCTCCACATCAGTTAACAAATTTGGACCACCTTCAAGCGAGTCCATATTGTAGATGTGGCGATGCTCAAACTGTTGCACTACACGCCATTCAGTCCCTAGTTTCATGTCCTCTACATAAAATATTTGCTTAGCTTGTGATGCTAGCACGTACGGATCATTTTCATACCACGTACGAGTAATCTTAATGCTTTTAAAGCCATCATCAACTCGAACATGCCGCATGTTAGTGTCCCACCACTTGCACTTAAACAAGATCACGCTTTTGTTTCTAACATAAGTAAACTCATATATATCTCAAAACCCCATAAAATTCCATTTTCGTGTCTCCTTCATTTCCCTCTACAAGCACTCCACTATTCTGAGTCTTCTTCCTATCATCAAATTCTGTTGTATGAAATCGCACACCATTGTATATCAATTTGTTGTATCTTTTGAAACAAATCGGGTCCTAATGATAATGCATATAACGCACTGATGACCGGGTCACCACTTTCATACAACGCACTCATCTGCAATAATGACAAGCAAAATAGACAATCAGTCCTACTTTGTTAAACTTCCTTCACCTATATCCTAAGTGTATGTGGGCATTGTTAATTATATTTACCTTACTCATAAACCATTGACTAAATTCACTCTTGTGACGCTCATCTATGTCATCACCATTTTGTGAACTTAAAATGTCGATATGTTCACTGCAACATAAATTTCACTGTGGTTAAGTAATACACACAAATTTTAATAGTTCACTAACATAGTAAAAATGATCTAATTACAGCCACTTACGCTAAATATGGTTGCATCTCCTGACAATTATTGATAATGTACCATTTGGCGATTTCGACCTCCTCATCTGATAATACCACATATGTGGGTGGAGAAATATAACCAACCCTATTTGTAAAGATGTCCAGCCCACCATCTTCCAGAGAATCAAAGTTCCTATCTGGTCGGTTAAATATTGTCTCCAAGTCTTCTAAGTGAAGGGAGCACCAAGTCAAGCACTCATGAACAACATAGGCTTCAGCAATTGAACCTTCCGGATAAGTTCTATTTCGAACAAATTGCTTTAAAGAGCCTAAGTATCTACATAGTAAATTTAAATTAGGGGAGAAAAAATGCAAACATTCAAAAAAAAACATTAAAATAAAGATGTTATGTGTTGTATTCACATTGTACCTTTCAATAGGATACATCCAGCGGTAAGCAACAGGTCCAGCCATTAGGGCCTCTTGAGGTAAGTGGATAGCTAGATGCACCATTACATCGAAAAAGGCAGGTGGAAAGATTAGCTCTAACTTGCACAATATTGTAACAATATCACTCTGCATCTTGTAGCTCCTCAACATTCAACATACGTCGGCACAACCTCTCAAGAAGGTCCCGAGCTCAGATATGGTGGTGGTGACATCTCTAGGCAATAAGCCACGAATACCCACAGGCAATAGCCTTTGAAGCAACACATGGCAATCATGACTCTTCATACCAGAAAGTTTTGAGCATGAGTTGTCTACACACCTCCCTATATGTGATGCATAACCATCGGGTAATCTAATATTCCTTAGAAATTGACAGAATAATTTTCTTTCAGAGTTGCTTAATGCATAACTTGCACATGGCATTAAATACTTGCCATCACCCCGCTTTAATAGATGTAATTCCTTCCGAATACCAAGTTCCTCTAGATCAAGCCTAGCTTTATAAGTGTCTTTTGTTTTTCCATCAATCCTAAGAATTGTGTAGATAATATTCTCACAAATATTCTTCTCAATATGCATGACATCAAGATTATGTCTAAGCTTTAACTTTGACCAATATGGCAATTGAAAGAATATGGACTTCTTAACCCAGTTGAACCCGCCAACATGATGTGCTCTTTTAACTTTCTCTGGATGCTTTCCCATGCCCACATCTACCACTGTACGTAATTGGTGAAGAATGTCTTCACTAGAATATGGTTCGGGAGCTTCACGATTATCACGCATTCCATCAAATTTCAAGCTACGTCTCCACCTATGTTCCTTTGGCAACCACATCCTATGACCAACATAGCCAATCTTGCTATTAAGTCTTATTGATGGTGTTTGATCTTCACATACAGGACAAGCACTGTATCCTTTTGTGCTCCACCCAGACAAATTCCCATACGCTGGAAAGTCATTGATGGTCCACATCAATGCAGCATGCATATTAAAAGAAGACTTGGAGTATGCATCATATGTCCATAGTCCATTGACCCAAAGATCATTCAACTCATCAATCAAAGGTTGCATGTAAACATCGATCTCCTTCCCTGGTGCTTTAGGCCCAGGGATTAACAACGTCATCATGAAATACTCTTTCTTCATGCACATCCATGGTGGTAAGTTGTATGTAAGAAGCACTACTGGCCACATGCTATATGACTGGCTCATGGTACCAAAAGGATTAAAGCCATCACTAGCTAACCCCAACCGCACGTTACGACTATCCTTTGCAAAGTCTGGAAATTCATTATCAAAATTAATCCAAGATTGCCCATCAGCTGGATGGCTCATAATGTTTTCTTGTCTCTTATGTTCATCTTTATGCCAACGCATTTTTTGAGCAACCTTAGGATTCATGAAAAGGCGTTGCAACCTTGGTTTTACAGGAAAGTACCGTAGAATCTTATGAGGAATGGGCTTTCTAGACCCTCCAGACATCTTATACCTACAAGTACCACAAGTAGGGCAACTGGTAAGATGCTTGTTCGTACCCCAGAATAAGCAACAATCATATTTACATGCATGAATACTGTGGTAACCCATACCCAACCCTCTTAAGTACTTGTTTGCATGATAGTATGAAGTGGGAAGAGACTCTCCATTAGGTACCACATCACGCAAAAGTTGTAGAAGCATGTCGAACGACTTGTTAGTCCACTTATTGTATACTTTCAAGTGGAGAAGCTTCACTATGAAGGAGAATTTAGAGAACTTACAACCCGGATAAAGCTTTTGTTGTGAGTCAGCTTTTAAACCACTTAAAAAATCTGTTGGAATTTCGAAGCCATCTGGAGACTTGCATCTTCCTCTTGATTCGTAGCAAATGCCCCTAATATTCAAGCATTTGTCAAGCCCTCAATGTCATCATCATTTACAACATTGTACTCCACCTCATCATATATCATTTCACTCTATGACGAATTCTACCACGCGGTCCACTAGGCAATTCATAGTCGGCTCCTCACCATGATATACAACACTTATAAGTTATGTCTATCCCATCAACAAGCAAGTGTGCTCTAATCACATTCACGGTGTACAAGTTGTTATTTAAACACCTCCTACATGGACAATTTAAACTCCGTGTTTTCCATACTTCAATTGCATGTATGCAATGAAAAATTCTACACCTCGTTGATACTCTTCACTTCCAATGTCGCAATTCATCCAATTCTTATCCATGTGTATTCTAAGAAAAGCCATAGAAAGAAAGAATTACAACCACACTAAAATAATATTAGTAGATTAAAAAGAGAGGAAAAGGACGAATGAAATAATCTTAAATACACATAAGGCTTTTAATGTTGTTTTTAGTAAGAGTGAAATCATGCAAATGGATTGAAATCAATGGAAATTGTAGGTTTGGTTTCACAAAATAAGACGGAAATGAACAAAAATCAGCCAATATATGTTGACATTCCATGCCCAGTTCATTTCTCTATAAAAATAGACAGAAAGCGATAGAAAACAGAATAAACTGACAAACATACCCATAATAATACAATTACTGTTAAATTTTTTTGAATATTTTAGTCTATTCACAACAAGCTTCCATCTTAGTTCATTCCATTTCTATCATAACAATCCAAAAAATATAAATTTTATATTTTGTGTGCATCTATTTAATTTCTTACTTATTTCTCAAATGTAGCATATAATTAAACGAAACGGAGAATAATTGTTAGTTTGTTCCTGTATTGTTTTTTACCATTTCAAGGCTCAAAGCATAATTAAATGGCCAATGATTCACATGCAGTAGAAGATGATTCCATGTAGTAGAAGATGATTCCATGCAGTAGAAGATTACGTGATAAAAAATTATCATCCCTCATCTATTTTCGTTTAAATATAAGCTTAACACTCGGTTATTGGTAAACCTTAATAGAGATACCAATATATATGTGTGCGTGCATACTATTATACATTTGAATATCATTTTTAATAACTCCAAACCAAATAATCGTATATTAAATAAATAATCAGACCAACTTAAAATAAATATATGAAAGAAAGGAAAAGAAAAGGAAAGAAAAAGAAAGAAAATCTTGCCTAATATCTTCTTCCAACTTAATATGGTTAAAAATCTTATTGAACAAAAATCATCATATTATACATCAATTAGGAACAGGTTCGTACAGAATAAAAACACTTATATGACCTATATATATCTTCACCAAATAAAGAAGATGTATCATTATTCATCAAAATTTTCTTTTTCTGCATTTTTTTTATGTATGTATTTTTACTCTTGTATGTGCATGTCGAAAGTGGAGGAGATAAAATCAGACTAATTAAACAAACATGCTGAAATAATTAAAAGTAATAATATGGTGTTGTGTTTATTTTTTATCTCCCAGAATTCTCGAATCAAACAACATATTAAATAATAGAAGTTTTATTTAATCATATATAGAGAAGATCAGTACGTACTTATTAAGGATATGACCTTTTATTTACCCAAATTATTGTGCAGTCAGTGTAACCAGGTACTGGTGATCCAATTACCTATAGTGTGGATATATGTTATGGCAATTTTTCCTTTTATCTTTTTGGAAAATATGTGTTTATAGTATATAAGCCAAAATGATGTCTCCTTTATCACTTTCAACATATTTTCCGTATCAAAAAAAGTAAAAGAGAAGAAGAAACAGCCAAATTTGAAGTTTTGTTGTTAAATTATATTAACATAATGCACTTGGTAAGTAAAAGCATATAAAGCTTAATTTCATCTTTCCATACATGCCAAAGGTTATTGACCCTTCTTTTCCTTTACTAAAAAGCTTAAGAAAGAAAGAACCTTGTTCCTCATAACTACTTCTGCAATAGATATTCATGTACTTTACATGACAAAAAAGATCTTTGTTAGTGCCCTATCAACATAAAGGCAAGTGCACACACACTAAATCAAACAGAAATAAAAAAATGAGATGAATCTTCTGTTTCATAAGGAGAAAAAAAAGTTTGATATCAGATTACGGATAAACCACTACATTTTTTATAAGTAGACCAATAAAGCAATAAAACCCATTTATGCATGAGAGATGAGACTGTTGAATCAATATATGCATCTCATTGTTCTACTTGTAAAAAAAAATTAAGGAAAAAAACTACATATATGTAAGTTGTACCTTGAGCACCTAACTATTTTTTCATATCTCCATACTTTACTCGCATGTTGTAGAGAAACCGGGTGAAGAAAGAAATAAAACTGGGAAAAAAAAAACAGATTTGGCACGATGTAAAAATTATATGATTAGAAAATTACTTTAAACAATGGGAACAATGATTTTATAGTTTAATATATGTGAAATACACTATAAATGGACACCTGCTGTCTTTAACTGATTTCTAAATCTCTTTCCTAACCATTATTGGTGAAGAGATAATTGAATGATATTATTAATGGACTTGGGAGGGAAACGAAAATCAGAAAAATCATTCAATCTGTTTAACATTTTCCAAAACGATGTGATGCACAAACAGCTCAAATTATAGGCTACCGTCCTGACTTGCAATACGAAATACATGAGCAACTGAATCAAAAAGCAGAACAGGTAACAAAGACAAGTGTAAACATTCGTAAGATTAAAATGGTTGCAAAAAAATAAAAATCTTCATTGGTTTTCCCGTCATTTATCAAGAGAATGAATCAAAAGTTTTAGTAACAAGAATTAGATGTCTGATGTCCCATGCCCGCATCCTTTCCACCAGAAAACAGAAGACAAAATAAATCATCACAATAATAATAAAATAATTTATTGTTTAGGGCTCAGCAATAATTACTTAAATAATCGATTTAAAAATAATTACATAATGTACAGTAGTAAAATCGTGATCTAAATACAAGATATAACAGAATTTAAATACAAGTTATAACAAAATTATATATGTAAGATATAAACGAATCTCAATTTTTTTTTTTTTTTGTAAGCTAAGATATATTGAGTTGTAATTGAATTTCTATTTGTCCAACCCATATGTAAAACTTCAAAGGGTATAATGGGTTTTCTTGGTTTTGCAATACAGTAGTTACAAAATGAGATACCAAGTACATTCTGTTTGTCTTCAAATCATGACCTAGCAATATAAACACAATCATAGGATTTGATCTTAGTACTACCACTATACAACAATACAATTCACAAAATCCTACTGCAAGGAATTGGCAAAAAAAAATTTTATGATATAAATGCCAACATAGCAGCATGTATTACAGCAAAGCTACTTAGAACCCAAATGACTAATAACTTCAATGACATAAAAACAACACAAAACTCAACCCTTTCTCTACTACACAGAACAAAGGTCCCAACTTCCAATAATACAAAATGTGCACTAATCAATAAGTACAGTACAATGCTTAGTACAGGGTAATTTTTGGCAATGTTCATAGTCCAAACCAGGGTAAGGTATACCAAATAAATAGGTATTTCAATAAGCAAATAATCCATGTGAAAAATCAAAATTAAATTCTCAGATTGCAAATTGTAAAATAACGAACCAGTCTTATTGCTAGCCTTTGCCTTTGCTGAGCTGGATCTCACTAGTATAGACAGCTTAGATGTTGATTTTCGCTGAGGCAAGTGTTGGGTCTAGAGAAGAAGGAAAACAATAGTAAGAGTAAGAAAAAGAAAGGATATATATATATATATATATATGGACTTTATTGGAATAAGCATATTTGTATATATACACTAGGCAATGAAATGCTACAATGCGTGTGCTCAAAAAATAGTTAGAGGCCATTCATTTCATAATGGAATAAAACTGTAATAAATATCCATTTGTAGTTGCACTTGTAATAGACTGTGAATAAACATTACACTGCTCACTTGGATGTAATGAATTATTAATATGATGTTTGCTTGAGTTAATTAAATTGACAAATAATCCATAAATTAATAACAACAATACCAAAAAGCCCATCCTATATGCGCACGCTATAACAAATGCTATCCAGTATCTCCGAACGTTTCAAACCAAAAGCCACCTTCAAGAGCAAAATGAGAGTCTGACAATACAGCACTCCCAAAGCATTAGTTAGGTGTAAATTACAATCGGATTTTACTTGGACATTATCGTCCTTTGATGTATGAAAATACATATTTCTAGTGAATGTGAGAGACTAAAACCTGCCTCCTTTGCACAAAACAGAAGAGAATGAAATAAAATTAAAACAGGACTTAACTTATAAGCTCATAAATCAATAAACAACCAAATATCAACTGTTTAGAGGAACAACTAAATGTAACATTAAAATTGCACATTAACCCCTGTAGCTTAGTTGTGGCTGCGTAGGCATGGTAAAGACAGGAAATGAACCGTGATCCTCTCATGCCCATTCCAAAAAGAACCCCCATTATGATTATATTGCTACCAATTATTAGAACAATATTAATGAGTATTAAATGGGAATGCAAATTGTTAGCATAATTAATCGAAAATAATCCAGGAAAAAAATTAATAATGAAGCACTTCTACCATTATGTTATTAACAAAAAACAAGCGGCATTTATATATTACACAGAACGAGCACGGATTTGTAATAAAATTAGGTTGAATGATTCATAAGCTAGCCATACAAAAGGAACATAAAGAATAAAATCAAAGTTCCAATAAAAATCATACAACATCAACATGAATTATGTACTCAAACCTATAAGTGTAACCTTATTGCAAACAGAAATTGTGGGGCGAAAAAGTATGAGAATTCAGCAAGGCAAATATGTAGTTATAACTATATTAATGGTCGCTCCCCAAGCTTTAAACTGTGGATTCATCACTGATCATTATCTTAAATTCGTATGATTGTCTAAACAGTGACTGCTTGTACTCATTGAATAATAATATAATAGGTCTAGAAGCAAATGTTATTAAGAAGCTACTTGTATTTATTTATTTTTTTTCCATCCAATTTGACAGTAATTCACACATGACAAGCATGTACAAAGAAAGAAAAAAGAGCATTAAAACAAAGCTTCACCTAAACCTTTTACACTATGTGCTCTTTTCACTATAGAAAGAAGCAATAATAATAATAATAATAATAATAATAATAATAATAATTAATAATAATAATAATAATATAAAAAGACAACATATTATATTCATTTTTAAAATAAAGTAAAAAAAATAAGTTTTACAAATAATATAGTTTAAACATAATCATCTTTAAATATTTAGCATGTTCTAACAATTTGGTTTTTTTTTGGGTAGAACATAAATTATATATATATACATATATTATATATATACGAACCAGCTAAACTACTATAGAGTTGCTGAATTAATTAAATAAATATATTCAACATGTAGATATAATGGTTAAAATATGATATTTTATTTTATACTTTTGTATGTCGAACACGAAATAGTACAAAACCTTTATTTAGTACTATATAGTAAAAAAAAATTATTCTGTGTAATATTCTTTATTCTGTGTGATTCAATTTCTGCTACTCCGTTTAATCTTTCCAACCAAACGCAAACTTGGTTTAAGGTTCTCTTTTAACATTTAGGACATGTCGGTAAGAAAGGTGAGGACCATGGTCACAGCCATAAGATGCAACGTGACAAAACAGAAATAAGAGAAAAAAAATTCAAAAAGCTCAAAGTGTATAGCAATCACAATCTCTTTTATCAAAATTCCTTGGGAGATTTTTAGTATTTTTAGCAACATTTCCTTCTACTACTTTCCATGAAGGATTATGATTAGATTTCCACCCCCGGCTACTTCAAAAATTTATTTACGCTATATCCAATTAAATAATTGATTCATTTCCCAGGCCTACTCGCCTATGGAATGAATCTGACATTTACTCGCCAAAGTGCTACAGTATGCCATAAAAAACTTTCCCATTATATTTCAGGTGTTATTACTATTGTACTCGTTATCAAAATATTGATAAAATTCTAATACATGTATCGTGCAAAAAAAATAGTTTTTTTTTTAAATATCTATTTCTCTAGTATATATGTAAGCGTTCATACATAAAATGTATAATATTGGATAAATCTTTCTTCAATATTGATGCATTATGCACCTTATCAAAATTTATAAGGAAAATTTAGGTTATTCAATATTCATTATCACTTTAGTTTTTGTGGCTCAAATAAATATTAATTATGACCTTATGAGGAAGCAAATGCATTTTAATGTAAGAAAACGAAGTTATTTGACTTCGTGAAAAATGAACTGAGGAGATCCATTAATGCTTATATATATTATGAACCATTTTCTTTGAGCTATTAACAAGTAAAAATGAAACACTGATAATAATAATAACAACAACAACAACAATAATAATATGTAGCTGACCAAAAGCAGAATGAAAAAATGGGACAACCTGTAAAAGGATAAAATGTAAATATACTTTTATGTTCATTCTGCTTCATTCTATTTGAAAATGAGCTTTCAAACCATCAATTGCCAAATAAAACGTGCTTTTAAATTGTTAAATACACACTCCACATAAATATCCACAGCTCTAGAAGCTTCATATCAAATGGGGCTAAATTGTATATGGAGCAACATATTTGGGTGAATTTGTTATTAAAAAAAATTAATAGAAAAATTATCAAATCTCATAGCTTTTCATGCTAATTAGAAGATAATATAATCGGATGTGGCGGCTTTATCTAAAATATCCACACACAAAAGCGAAAGGAAGATCAAGAAGAGACGACCCCATGTATTATCATCCAACTCAACAAGCACACACACTTACACACACTTGGCCTTAGCCCTAGAATCCTAATTCTAGATTTCTCCAAGGTTCCCTTTAGGAACTGTTGCACCAAAGATTCATCAAAAACTAAACATATTTTCTAATCTTCCAATTTTTGCAAATCCATAACAATCCTAGACTAGACACATACCAAAACTCATTAAAAAAACCATACCAACATCCTACCCATCAAGCCATAATATAACATCTCCATTTTGGGTACCAGTTTAACTTTAAGACCTTGTTTGATTCTATGCAGTTTTATATTTATTGATTAATAGTTACAATTAGGATAGGCAAATTAGAACTGACAATTTTTTTCATGGTCATCTCCTTTCAATTACCAGGTTTTAGCAATAATTCAAATTAACTAAAAACTCTAACTGATAGTGATTATATCATACAACTCTATTTGGTAGCAAAGTTTTACCTTTATAGCCAAGAAATTGGAAGTGATGAGAGAACAATTGGGAGAAAGAACCAAGTATGTTGTAGGGGCCGGTAAAAGCCAAGAGACACAAATGTGTTTCTATGCTTCAGTTAACAGTCACTGACAAAGAGAAAGGTAAGACAAAAGAAAACATCATGTTTAGTACGGGGAAAAAATTCATTAAAAAATTGTTCTAGTAGCTAGTAAAAGTCAAGAGACGGAAATATATAATATAATGTTGTGAAAGGAGACTGGCCTTCTTTGTTTATTTATTTATTTATTAATTCCTTTATTTTATAAAATTAGTGTGGATCGTCACTATCATGGTTAAGTCTGCCTAGTGCAAATATAAGAGGGAATTAGAAATTAGATTGCATGATATGAAAACAAGTATAAAACTGCAGATGGATAATAAAATAATTTGTTAGTGAAATATATAGGTCATGAGCTTGAAACTAATTCCAATATGTCATAAAAAAAAATCAATGAATAAATAACCAAATATTTTAATAGTAGAATATATAATTCAGTTTATAGTTAGTTCGAATAAATCATGTATCGATCAAGGGCTATGACGAATTGACGATGGCATTAGAATTGATTGACAGCGGAAAACTTCATCACAGTACTTGGCCAATCTTAATCTACCGTAACTTACAATTAGCCAAACACAATGAATCCTCTATAAATTGAGCATTTGCACGCTGGAAAATCAATTATTGGTTTTGTCAAAAAAAATAAAATAAAAACAGGACATTTTCTATATAAGACATTACCTAAACACCATGATCCAATTGATTCCTTGCAAATGCAATGTCAACATCCGAAACCAGATGTAAAACTATAAAGGATATAATGGGTTTTCTTGGTGTTGCAAACTAGTTACAAACTGAGAATTCAACTATATTTTCTCTGTCTTCAACTCATGAACAAGCAATATAAACACTATTGTAGGATTTGAGCTTAGTATTACAACTATACAACAATGCAGTTCAGAAAATCCTACTCCAAATAATAGGCAAGAATATTTGTTATAATATCAACATAAAGTACATAAACATTTTATGCAAACAAACACAAAGTGCAGCAAAAGATTTAGATTATCAGATTGCTAAATGAACCAGCAAGCTTGATAGTGTCTAAATCATCTGTTGTTTCCTGAATTAAAAGATGAACAAAACATTGTACACCAGCAAATGATATATACAATTAAACAAGGACGCATGACTCATAACTAATGGAGTGTAGCAGTGACTCACTATGCTAGGGATTCAAGTGTGATGGATGTAGTGGAAGATGTTGCAATCGAGACCTGCCAAGGAACATATAGTCAACAAAAACAGTAATTGTTGCAAAATCAAAACTTCAATCCATCAACATTATGGGCAGAAAAAATATAAAAACTAAAGTATCAAATGAACCAATTCTTCTTGTTTGCCTTTGCTTTTGCTTAGCTGGATCTTATTCGCACGACAGCTTGGATGTTGATTTATGTAGAGGTGAGTGTTGGGTCTAGAGAAGAAGGAAAAGAATAGTAAGAGACAAAGGATATATATATATATATAGAAACACATATATGGACTTTATTAGAGTTAGTATATTTATACATATATGGTAGGCAATGAAACACTACAATGTGTGTGCACACTAAATCATAGTACTATAGAAACTGGCAAAATGCATTACCTAACATGGATATGAGGAATAAAAACTAAAAGAGAAGCAAGTTTGTGCAATGTAATGAAACATTCCTAAAAGATCACACTGGCAAGTAAATGTAAAAGCATGAAATGGAGTCACTTCAGCTGGGATTTGAGGAACACAAACTGTACATGAGGAAAATGGGGAAAAAAAAACTTGTAACCGCTAGAAGCCCCACATCAAAATGTACAAGCCATTCATTTAAGTGTAGCAAATTTACTAAACAAAAACCACTTAGTTTAGGAATTGAGAATATCCCATGTCAAAACAAAGCTTGTGCGCCTAAAAAAGAGTGTATGATTTTTGCATGGGTGACAATGAAACTATATGGAGCCAGTTTTGTCAGTGGAAGTATAAGAAAAAATACGTCTTTTAAACATGAAAAGGTAAAGCTACATGATTCTTTTTAAAAAATCCGAAAGGGAAAGTGTGCAAGTACCAAAGTCGTTTAAATTGCCTTTGCCATTTGGATGATTTGGAATGATCGAAATTGTTTGATTCATGAAAATTTACTCCTCTGCATCATAATATAAGAAGATTATATAGTGAATATTGGGTGCATCATAGGAAGAAGAAAGTTCATTCCTTTCCACTATCCCAAGTAGTAAAATGGACTCCTCCAGCAAAAGGTTTTGTGAAGATTAGTAGAGATGCTTCTATTTCTTCAAATTGAGAAGATATCATAGGAGCAACTCAATCTATTCCTATATTGAATATCTATTCAAGGAGACCAAAAAAACAAAAACATCTATCCGCATGTTAATTATGAACATTCATGAATACTAAGGAACATTATGCTGCATACCATTACTTTTTTTTTCCCTGGGACATGCTGTAACATTTTCTGTATCCTTCAAAGTAAAAACACCTCATATCTCCCAGCATTAATCACACAATTGAAGGAAAAATGCAAGGTCTGACCGAAGAAAAGGGAAAGATTGGGAAAACAAAAAAATATAAATTATCAACTGAAATATAGCACATGTCCAGCTTTTTCCTTATTCATGCAATCATACTAATGGGAAAATTTTATATAATATATAATATGAGCTCTACTTTGAAAAGTTACCGGTCTAATGTGTCAAGATTGAGTTTAACTGACACACAAAATCAAAGAAAAAGATAAGTGAAATTATATATTAAGGTAAAAAACAAGAGCATGCCATGACATAATGAAGATAAAAACTTGAAAGCAGCAACCAAAACAAAACTAACAAAATCGAACTTTTCAAAATAGACAATAATAAAGTAAGAATAAATATGGTTATATATATTATGTACCTAATTTATTTCTTGGTTATCATTAAGCTGAAAAACAGCAGTTCCAAAACTTAAAGGAACTAACAAAAAAACTGTAAAATTTGGAGGACCATTTTGTATATTTTCCAATTTTATATTATGATCATTCAATAGTTGATTAGATATATTTTTTTCATTCCCTGAAAACTTTTAGATGCCACTATGTTTGCCTCAATGGTCAA
The DNA here is from genome assembly GCA_024138025.1 of Combretum micranthum. Classification (NCBI taxonomy): domain Eukaryota; kingdom Viridiplantae; phylum Streptophyta; class Magnoliopsida; order Myrtales; family Combretaceae; genus Combretum; species Combretum micranthum. The sequence goes on along the minus strand of JAMXBD010003137.1, from coordinate 40,945 downwards.
TCCATATGATCCTCCCATGACTAGGGCATGAAGACAAAGAACAAGGAACCAATGGAGTTAAAAAAAAAAAAAAAACAGAGAGGGAGAAAATTCATCCTCTTCTTGGCACAAGTGTTCCTACAACTTCTAACTTATTTCTAGTACCATCAACACATTTGTTGTATAGATAATTATTGTGAATAATTCTATTATCATGATACTCCTATCTTTTGACATAGAATTTTACCACATGGTATAGCAAAGCAAAATTCGTATTTCAATATCGGTCAAATCAACCCAACTCAAGGTTTCATTAAATTTTAATAACAAATTTATGCTACACCATATTTGAAACTGATCCACTACTTGCACCATCAATTTTGCAGCCAACTTTTGCAAGCATGGCCATTCCTATCAAGGACCAAGTAATAAACACCAAATATAACCAAAAACAATAATGCCTATGTCCATATTTGGGACAACATCTACCATATTAATTAGGAGGAACCGCCCTTACATAAAGTCTTTTTGAAATAAGTACTTGAAAATGGAAACACTTTCCACCAGGATTTAAATACAAAAGAAAACTGCACCACATCATGTCATTCAACAGAATACAATTATATCAATCAAATAAGTTAACACAAGAAAATTGATAGAATACAATTTCTCCTAGCAAAAAAAAAAAAAAATCGATATCCACTGACTAGCTTAACAAGTTCCACTAAAGGATAACATAATCCGACTTAAAGAAAGGAAATCCCTTGAGACAATGGACATGTGACTATAAAAATTGGACTGAACAACTTTTATTCTTCCTTCCTTTCTTTCTTTCCTTAATATTTGGTTCACCTTAAAATAAACAAAAAGCTTATATAGAGAGAGAGATATATATAAACAGGACAGATAAGAGATGAAATATCACCCAACAAAAAGCTTATATCTATATATGAAAGATGGATAAGACAGGTTCTTCCGGATCTTTACAAGGAACTTTTCATAAGTGTAATCCTATATTCTCACCCTTCAGCCCTAGAAGTCTTTAAGAACTCGATATCCTTTCTGACAAAACAAGCAGGTCTGTTGAATATAATTCACAGTTTATGAACAGTGATTGTTTCCTTCAAAGAACAACTCCGTAGCCTTAAGTACTTATTAAAGATTTTAGCCCACTAGTTCTGCGTCAATCTTTACAGACTTAGCCTACTAGTTATTAACTTCGAAACTTTTATGAATAAAAAAGAAAAATAACATAAGAGTTATTGAAAGAAAGAGAATATGAAAATCATAAAGCCATGACTGGATAAAACAACACTTACATGTTCTTATTACCACACACACAAGATATTACAAAACAATATAAGTGCCTTTTATCCAAAGTAATCATATTTTTGGGTTTCATATCAGAGCTTAAATCTAAATATTCTAATTTTTTCAAAACCTCATGCTAATCTTTCTCTTCTAATTCCTTACTCATTTCTTTATTAATAGTAATAGATCTTATAAAGACCAAGGCTGAGTAATGGAATAGATTACTCATACTCCTCTCTTCTTTATTTCAAGATTTATACACACTCCCTAATTGCTTTCTTGCTTTCTACTAGGCTTTCCTTACGCTTTCCGTAATTCTATATGAGGAAATTGTCTACCTGTCGTGTGTAATATTGCTAATGTTCTCTATATGTTACTCTAATATGGAAATCTGGTCCTAATCCTTATTATTTTCCAGTTCTCTATAGCTTTTATCCCATGATCCTGAGTTTGTTATATTCTTGTTTCAACAGATTGGTAATCTATTTGAAGATTACTTAATCTGTTTTTCCTTTTTGCTAACTCTTGCTTCATTTCTCTTCTATTATGAACCCTAATACTAATTTGGTCAGCAGAGGTTCTACCAACTCCTATGCTATCTTCATTATTAACAGTAAAATTGCAATTATTGTATCTTCCAAAAGACATGATACATGGTTCGATAATCTCAGCATCTTAGATATTCCACATCCACTACTGTTGAAACCCCACTTCGTATAAGAAAAAATGACAGAACATTGGGAGAAATTACAAAGACCATAATCAAACCCCATATCGTACAGCAAAAAATTAAAGTGGGTCGGCATAAATTACAAAGATGAGAACGAAACCCCAAATCATACAAGAAAACATTATTTGTAACCCTAACCACAGAACGAAACCCCAAAATTGAACAAGAAAAAAATCACAAATAGGACAAGCACACATACGTCTAGGAACAACCAAATGAAAGTTAAAAAATGAAAGATCGAACCTACATTATGTTACTATACTGATGAAAGATCCATTTTGTTTAAGAACTCGAAGATGTCTTCTCCATGCAGCTGCATGTAAAGGAATGAGTCTGCGGAGCACTGCTTCATCGGAGGTGGAATGGAAAGATTAGTCCGATGGCTGCATCACGGTGGAGATTTGTCGAAGCTTCCAGTAGCGTGGGAGGCAGAGAGCATCTTTGAGCCGTAAGGGTGTTGGCTTGACGAAATGTTCAAAAGGGAATTTCAGTTCTAGGGATTTCTTTTCTTTATTTTCTTTTTTTTCGTCGGGTCCACTACTTGTGAAGGCGCGGGAAATAATATTTACCCAATTTTCTTTTTTTTTTTTGGGTGGGAAATTGTTAAATGATAAATTAGCCACGGTTAATGTAAAAAAAGTGTTGCAAATTAAATGAATGTTCCATAAACGTGACTAATGGTGTGCTTTAATTGATAAGCTTAAATTATAAATGATGGGCGACGTTTGCAATATTTGCAAACGTCGCCCAATATCAAAATTCCTGTAGTGTACAAATATAGGTTATATGCAATACGTACATCGTGTTGAAGTCTATGAAGAAGGTGACTGGATATTCATTTGTCAAAAGGACTATACAAGAACTCTATTAAATAAATTAATATAAATAATTGCAATATAGTTTCTATTCCATTAGTAACAAATGATATGGCATAGAAAGGGTCACAAGCAGTAGATGCATCTAAATACAAAAACCTCATAGGAGGCCTGCCACATTAGAAACAATGCATATGAACAAGAAAATATAAGTCAATTTCATATGAAATCCATGTCAAGCTCATCTTAGAGGAGTAAAGCTAATACAATAATATTTTTAATGTACTACATGCTATGGTATATGAAATAAGCAAACACATAACTACAAAACTATTGGTTCACCAATAGTGATTGGATAGGTTATGTTGATGACATGAAGATCACAATAGGCTATACATTTAATCTTTTATAAATAAATATTTTCATGATCATTAGCGAATTAAGAGAAATTGCACAATCCTCAACTAAAGTTAAGTATTTTTAATAGCAGTAACTACTAAATAATATGGCTTCTAATACTACATACTAGAACACATGGGCAAGTCTAGAGGGGATCCAACTACAATATAGTGTGACAGCAATTTATTTTTGGCAATGACTATGAATGTTGTACACCACAGCAGAATGAAGGACATTCTAATCAAGTGTGTCATTTTTTGCTAAAGAGATATAATAATAAGGAAATCAACAAGAATTATTACAAGACTGGAGATAAAGTGATTGATATATTTACAAGGGATTTTCCACTGGCAAAGATTGAGTCATAGCATGATCAATGATGAATTACGTTAGTTTTAGGGAAAATTCCTTCATTTGAGCCCTCAAATAGGCATTTTTCCATTTTGGGCAGGTTTTATAATTGATATAACTTGTTTTGTATAGTGTCCATGGTATTTTATTTGTTTTTTTTTTTTATGTACTTTATGTCAATAAGTTTCAGGACCATTCTATTTTTTGTAGTTTTTCAAGTTCTACTTTTAGCAGCTTTTGAACTCCATGTAAATATACGTCTTAAGGAAAAAATAGTTTAGTTATCATTAGAAATATAATTTTGAGCTGCATTTGCTCACTTTTCTTCCTAAACTTCGAATTTACACATAAAATTTCAAATTTATATGTCATTTATCTAGGAATTCTCATAATCAATAGGTAACTGAAGATCATTTCCTAACAATCGTGTGCGGATAAATGGTCTGTGATAAAATCTAATTATTTTTGCTACATTAAAAGTATATCAAGTAAAAATGTTAATAGTAATCTACTTTGGCATATATCCTATCTCAAGTGCATCACAAATTCCATATTCTAAAAGATGTGTAATGCCTAGAAATTATTACTTGGGATACTTCCATGAATTGTTCTAGATGGTAGTTAATGAAAACAAATTGTACTTGTTTTATTGGTTGAATCATTGATTTATATATTACTTTATATGTTTTATTGAGTGTTCATTAGATTTTGATGCCATATTTGTGTTATATTTTGACTATAAAGATCCAAGAGCTTGATTTGAGTTAATTAAGGATATTTTCACAACTTTCATGGATTTTTAAAGCTAATCTAATATAGTAGAAGCATTGTTATGCCTCACTATGGGGCCTAGTAGGATTTATCTAAAGCTATCATATCACGTGTGCACCCGTAACATGAGAGCCATCTTGTATGTCAGAGTGTACAAGACTCTATTTATTTATCAATGTCTATCATATAAATGATATAATATATTACAGGATTTCAACTATATAATCCGATTTTTCAATTTCTACCAAGATCGCAGAGAATCGGTATCCCCTACCAAATAGTAAAAATGGGTTTCAAACTACAACTTATAAATTTCAACATTTAAAAATTTATCTAGTTTACATTCTAAGTTTACCATATCCTATATCTCTATCTTCAGTAGAGTTCGTTAGAGAAGCTCTTTTCACACATTCTTAGCCCCATCCCAGCTAGTATTAATCATGCACAAAAACTGTTGGGGGGTGAGCGAACCACGGGCTCAGTGAGATAACCTGACCAAACCACATATCAACCAATAACAAACAAGTATAATTATCAATCATATGTAATGCAACAATCAATCATATGCACATTACAAGCTTGAATGGTCTAGAATCCAAAGCAGGATGAAGATTTATGCCTTCTCATCGAGGTTGAAGGAACTCGATACTATGGCCCACCTACCTAGGAGAAAACTAAGTATACAGGAAAGCCACGATCCTCATTGTAATTATGTCTTATACTTTAGGCACTCAATTCCTGTTTTAAGCCTTAGAAAGTCCATTTAGTGTTAATCATTTCACAATAGTACCATGGGCAGCGTCCTTCATTACCAGTTAGTTCCCATGGAACCGACGGAACAAAGGTAATCTTGCGTAAAACTAATAGCCTTTTGCCTAGAAAAACCAAGCATTACCAGAGAACCAAAATACTAACACGTAGCAGGCTGCCACATCTCCAAATGCAGTTTATGCAGATCATGCAATGCATGTCCGTTTCATTTATAGTACCAGTAGTTGTTAATCCAGTTTAAGGTGATCATATGATTTATAAACAATTATCAACCTATTTCACACAACATTTATCATACAATAGCATTATCACTTATATTATGGTACTTTGTCATTCAATCATACACCACTCATCATGCGTTATCCCAATCCCGCATGCATATCAATTGAATATATATTATTCCAAATGCAACTATACTACAAGCACAAACAATGTGATAAAGTTAAGTAAATCACCTGTGGTCCTTGCTAAATCGTTGTATAAGCTATCGGAAGTTTGGCATTTGATCTATTTTCCTATGAAAGGAAATAACAAAGATTCATTATTGGATTGTTTCTGTAAGAGAAGTCTTCCTAAAATTAAAGGTGTTAATCTCTATCGTCGGATATTAAACTAAGCTCGTTATATTAATTATTGCGTCATTCAATAATTTAATTGAATTCTTATAGGTGCCCAACTATTCCGTATCGGTATTTGATACAATTTTTATTAAGGTTTTAATCCCTATAGTAAAGAATATTTATCTATTTTTCATTTTGCTTCTCTTGATCTTAATTACTATCTATATTTTTATTTAAGGGGTTTTTCTTTTCCTAAGTCCTACTGCTTTTAGTAGAAGATTTCTAATTATTAATTCTTTGCCCTTCAACCTTATCTGTCTCTCAAATTGGTATTTTTATTTATTTAAGGTTATATTCTAGTATCTATACCTTTCAAAAATTATTCTAATAAAATTGTATGTGTATGGAGTTTAGATATATCAAATTTTTCATTATACTTCAATTTCATTTTTATTGCAAATCAAACTAAGTTTAGTAATATAATATTATCAGTATATTAGTTTGAAATGTTAATATCAATATTAGTAATAAATACAAGTATAAGAATAACAATAATTTTCATACTATTAGCAAATAATGTTATTAGTGACAAAAAAAAAAAATGATAATAGGATTGATGATAATATAAGTTTAGTGACCTTAACGTAAATAAATACAACATTAATAATTCTAATGAAAATATCAATAATACGGAGTAGTAATAATAATGGTCATAATCATAACTATATTAATAGAAATAATAGTAACATTAATATTGGTTTAAAAGTGAAAATTGAGTGAATTTCTATTTGCGATTTCTTATTCGTTTTAAATCCGATTTCACTGTATAAATAGTTGACTTGGTAGTACTCAAAGAGTACTTTCTAGTAGTGGAATTATTTTCAAGAAAAGAGACATGTAAAATTTTTTAAATTTATGAAACACAAGCATAGGTTTCAAGTGAATCCTAATAACTATAGTCAAAACTTGTTTTGATCATATCTAACTCATTTCTAGTCCATTTTTGACGAATAAATACTCATTTTTATAGTATTTTCGTGTTCTTTCCATTGGTAGGGTCATTTTTGAGTTATAACAAACACATCAATACAGTTTATTCAATCTTCCTAGGGATATACATGAGTAATTTAAAGTTCAATTTAGTTTTGCTGTAGTTTAAGTGTAGTGTTGGTTTTTCCTTTCTTGGATTTGAATTTCTACACTTAAAGATCTTCAAGTTGATGTATGTATATCCTAAATAGTCTAAATAACATAAATATATTATTAGATCCATTTTGGTAAATTTATAAGACAAATTTCTAGAAATCAGCATGATAAATATTTGAACTTAATGTAATTCTCACCTTGATTAGACAATACAAGGGGTGTAGTTCCTCCTTCTTGATGAAAGTAATGATCTAAAGAGGGTAGTAAGAAGATGAATAACTAAGGAAAATTAATCTAGCTAAACTAACATATATATATATATATCTATTTTATTTTCTTACCTTGTTGAGCCTAGATTCCAACTTGAATCTATGATAAACCAAGGTTATTTTACTTGGTTTTTGATGTTGTTTAGGTTAGTTAAAGTGGGGTTTTGATTGTGGTTGATGATTATTGATGTTTAGATAATGCTATAGAATATAAACAAGGGTTACACTCTTATTTTTGAAGTGTTGAAACAAGTTTAAACAAGTGAACAAGAAGGGTGGATATATGAAATTGGTGGTGGCTTTTTGGGGCAAAATTTTGGATTGTGTTTGGGGAGATTTTGAGTTGGTTTTGTAGCCAACTTAAGCCTATATATATACTAATGTTAGGCTAAGGTTTAAATACAAGAGAGGGTGTTTTGGACTTAGGAATAGCTCAATTTTACAACTGCAATTTCGGATACGAATTTGGCAATTTTGGATGACGAATTTGACTTGTGTTTTGACAGATTTTTGTCGTTGTTTAAAGGATATCTATGACGTTTGTTTGTTAGTAAATTAAGGCTATTAAACAGTGGTTTTTTGGTGCATTTGTAGTACAAGTTGGTTGAGAAAAATCGGAGCAAATGAAGGATTATAGATCATGTTCCAGCTGTTGTTCTCAGGTGAGAATTTGATATGAATTTGAGGACGAATTTTTGATGAATTTGTGTGAAATTTGTGGTTGATTTCAAGAGGCTTTAATTGTGTTTGTTTGGTAGCTAATTAATGCCATTTATGTGTGTAAATTAGGGGCTCCACTTACAAAAAAACAGGTCAAAAGTCGAGCTAAAACAGATGTTGAAATTGTAATTTCTACTGCAGTTTTTGTAGCTGTTTTCCCATCTGCTACAGCTGTTTTGTTTGTTCATTTCAAGACCATTTGTGAGTTGTTTTGTTGCTTTTAAGCAAATATTCTTGACATTTAATGGTGATTTTGTGTGGAGTTTTTGTATTGGATCATACATTATTTTCCTTTGGAATTTGTGTGTTGAATTTGAGCAATTTGGGATGTAGATTACATGAAGAATCAGTAACCACTTCCTCCATTTGTATAGCCGACATTTTTGAGATTTTGGACCAAATTTGAATTTGTCACGCCCCGAGGGTACCCTAGTAGTAGTAAACAAGTTAATCTTGAATACCATCACTAGATTACCTTCAGGGAATGAAAGGTTTTCAAAACAACAGGATCTTTTAAGTTGCTTGATAAGAAATAACAAATATATGAGAGAAATGATTTAGTGAATATCTATTACAAACTATTACAAACCATATGGCTCCTTTGTAACATACAACTAAATAACCTACTCTAATAGTACATAACCATTAAACTAAGATAGATCTATAGACTTCTAGCTTCAAAGCCCTTACCGGAGCTATATTCCTGGATGTAACTAACCAGGGACGTAAAGTGAACCTGAAAAGACTGTAGGAGTATGAGCGAAACCACAGCTCAGTGAATAACCAGACATACCATACATCACACAAGTCATTAACAAATCATATGCAATGCAAGCACTCAATCATATGCATAGATACAAGTTTGGATGATCTAGAATCCAAACAGGAAAAAGATTTGCGCCCTCTTTTTAATGGGTTGAAGAACAAAACTTAATGACCCACCTGCCCAGGAGAGACTAAGTACACAGGAGAATCAACGATTTCTCGTTTTAATGTTATCACTTTGAATATAGTGGCTTCCACAAACCATCTCCTACAATCCCCTTAGAAACTCCCTAAGTATTAATTATTTCAAAGCGATTCTACGGGCGACGTTCTTCGGTGCCTTTTAGTTCCTCATAGGACCGCCAGACCAAAGAGAACCTTGGAAGACTCACACATTGGATCAACCAAGCAAAAACAGAGATCTAAAATATTAATACGTAGCAGGCTATCACGACCATATATGCAATAATGCAATTCGTGCAATGCATGTCCATATTGTTTAGTTAAGTCCATAATTCTTAATCACATTCGGAGTGACCATATATTACACACAATCATCAATATACTACTGCACAACACCAACCATTGCGTTATCGCTTGTATAAAGATATTTTAGCAATCATACAATCAGATCATCATACTTTCAACAACCACTCATTTGTTTATCTTGCATTACATATTCAACTATTTACAACCACAATCAGCACAATATGACTGAATTACTCACCTGCTCATACCGACTCAGTCGTAGTAGTCTACTGGTAGATCTTCTGATGAGTCAAATTCACCTATTTAAAACAAAATACTCATCAATACCATCTAGCTAAATCCCTAGATGAGATTAGTGTCCTAGACTCGATATTAATACTTAGTATTGTCAGGTTTTTCCTATATAATCTCACACGATGGTTTGGCTATTTTTAGAAGTCATATAACTCAGGAAATTAACTTATTTTAATTTCCATTCTTATATATTTTATCTTGTTAAAACAAATATTAGACTAATAATACTTTATTTAACTCTAAATATTTTCTTAGTTCTAAGGTTTTTAAAAGTTATTAGATATTAATTCTAAATAGATTTAAGTATTTGTGTTAAAGTCATTACCTAATACAAATTTGCAATCATGCATAAATATATACTTAATAGATATATTATTTATATATATAAATAGTTCGGTTTAGGTCAGAAAAACTTTCGTTGGAAAAATTTTAGCTGTAAGCCGGCTCAAGGCCGCCGGCCTAAATCCCCAGGTGCCGGTGTAAACTCATTTTAAAGAAAATTTTCTTATCGAAAGCATCGGTTTTGAAAGCTGCCGGCTTACAACGTACGCCGGCCCTATGCCGCCGGCGTAGATCTCCAGGTAGCCGGCTTACGTCGAATTTTATGTGAAAATTATTTTACGTAGCCTTTGTTTGAGTGTAAGCCGCCTATACGCCGCCGGCCTATCCATGTAAGCCACCGGTGCACATAGTTTACACTGCCGGCCTTAAGGCAGCGTTGTACTGTTCATCATCTTCCTCCTCGGTTCGATTCTTTTTCTTTGGTTTTTACACGTTAGAAGCTTACTTAAACTACTCCTAACTGTTTATATATCATATATAAGGATATATAACAACTTTCAACACGTTTAAACATGTAAATATATGGATTTCGATTTTGTAAAAGTAAAACTAGGGTTTTGAAGTTTTACCTCGTTGGAGCTCTTTGAGTGCAATCCGAAGCTCGTGTTTGTGTTTAATATGTTCCTAAGATGATTTTAAGTCAGATACAAAGCTTAGATTCGGACAAAAACAACTCGAGTTACCTCAACTTACCTTTAAGCTTGTTTTTTAGGGTTTTATGCTTTGTATTTCTTTTGATCCGAGCTCGACTATTTCGATGGATTTGTTCTTTGTTTTTGGTTCGATTTGGTGGTTGTTTGGGAGTATTTTCATGCTGGAGGAGTTGAGAGTTAATGGAGTTTGTTTGTGCCTTCATTAATAGCTTTAAACTCATACATATAGAAGAGAGAAGGAGGGCTTCGGCTGCTGTTCTCCTCCATTTTTCCTCCGAATTTCATCTCTTTTGGCTGTTATTTTCCATGCATTATTGTTAGGTTGAGGTGGCATTTCTTGATTTGTCCATGAGTTGCTTTTGTTGACAATTTGGTTTGATTATTGTTGGATTTTCGGCTGCTTCCTTTCTCCTCCGAATCCTCCACCGAAAAGCAGCAATCCAACAATATATATATATATTATTAGTTTAATTTTCCAATTAAATTTTGAGTTAATTATACGGGTTATACGGGTATATATCGGCTAATATTTGGAAGTTTTCATACAAAAAATGCTTATAAATTTATACAAAACACTTAGATTTCCAAATAATACAAATTTAGGTTATATATATACGTAGTTAATTATTCATATAATTTTATCTCCCGCGATTTGGATTTTTTTAAGCTCATTGGGTCAATTTTTGTTTCAGGCTCCGATAGCTCAAGAAAACTCGGTTTAGAACAAAAGCGTGATCCGATTATTTATTTGAAATTTAGATTTTGAGTTATTTGTCAGTTTATATTTTCGTAGTGTATTTAAAATCTTAACGGTTCATTTTTGGATCACCTTTTTCTAGTTAAAAGCATAAATAATCATTTATACAGTATTGGACTTCATACAGAAATTAAACTATATTTATATCTTTAGTTTTGATACTAAACATGAAATCTTATTAGCTTTTAAATCTAACTAGGGATTTCGAAATTAGAGTTTAAGTCCAATTATAAACTCATTACTACTCGTTATTCTAGTCTTGAATCACTATCGGGATCAAAACAATCATTTAATCTCTATATTCATGTTTTCTATTTAAATCTATTTGTATACTAAATTTCGGTACTAATTAGGGTTAAAGAATTCCTTTACTCGGTTCCTAAATCTTTCATTTATCTAAAAATCTGGATATTAACCTATTAATAGACTTTACTCAGAATCTCAATCTATTATCTAATTTATACAATCTACTATAAAATTGAGTACTAAGGTGAAAATTCCCGGGGTTTACATTCTCCCCCCTTTAAAATAAGCTTTGTCCTCAAAGCTTGAGTGCGTACCTGAGTTTTCAAACAAGTGAGGATCGCTTTTCTTGATCTCCTCTTCTAATTCCCAGGTAATCTCTTCTGTCCGTGGATCCCATAACACTTTGACGTAGTGGATTTCTTTATTTCTGAGAACTTGCACTTTCCGGTCCAAAATCTTAACTGGCCGCTTTTCATAAGTCAAATTCTCCTTCAAATCAATTGGCTCCAATTCCACTATCTTATCTGGATCCGGTACATACTTTCTTAGAACTGATACATGGAAAACATTATGTATACTAGACAAATTAGGTGGCAATGCAAGACGGTATGCCAGATTCCCAACTCGTTCTAATATCTCAAATGGTCCAATATACCTAGGACTCAACTTGCCTTTTGTTTGTCTACCATGAAGACTCTTAATTGGACTTATCTTTAAGTATACATGTTCTCCTTCATTAAATTCCAATTCCCTTCTTTTCAAGTGCCCAGCTCTTTTGTCTATCTTGTGCTGCTTTCATTCTTTGCTTTATCACTGAAATCTTTTCATTAGTTTCTTGAACCAATTCAGGTCCAACCAATACTTTCTCCAAGTTATCCCAGAATAATGGTGACCGACACTTTCTACCATATAAAGCTTCATAAGGTGGCATTCCTATGCTTGAATGGTAGCTGTTATTGTACGCAAATTCCACTAATGGTAAATGTTGGTCCCAATTTCCTTTGAATTCCATAATACATGCTCTCAACATATCTTCCAATGTCTGAATAGTCCTTTCAGTTTGTCCATCAGTTTGAGGATGATAAGCTGTACTGAAATTCAACCGGGTTCCCAAAGCTTTTTGTAATCCTTGCCAAAATCTGGATACAAACCGTGGATCTCTATCTGATACTATACCAGCAGGCACACCATGCAATCTCACAATCTCCTTCAAATATATTCGTGCCAATTTCTCCAATGGATATGTCATGTTAATTGGCAAGAAATGAGCTGATTTTGTAAGTCTATCCACAATAACCCAAACAGCATCATGACCTGCATTTGTTTTAGGTAATGAGCACACAAAATCCATAGAAATTTGATCCCACTTCCACTCAGGTATTGGTAATGGTTTCAACAATCCACCTGGTTTTTGATGTTCACTTTGATCCTTTGACATACATCACATTTAGCAACAAATTCTGCAATATCCTTTTTCATTCCATTCCACCAATATGCACTTTTCACTCTTGATATGTCTTTGTTTCTCCTGGGTGTATAGAATATCCAGATAATGCGCTTCATGCATTAATTCCTTCCTCAAGCTTTCATCATGTGGCACACACAATCTTTTATTCATTCTCAATACTTCTTCTCCATCCACATGAAAATCTTTGTACTTTCCTTGGGATATTCCCTGTTTAATTTCTTGAATTTCAATATCCTCCTTCTGGGCTTCTTTAATTCTTTGAAGCAAAGTAGGTTCCAAAATTAGATTTCCTAACTCAGCTTCCAAACCTTGTATTGAGAATTCCAAGTTTAATCTCTCAAATTCTTGATAAGTTCTTTTTGTTCCGTTAGAATTGAAGCCACTTCTCCATAACTTTTCCGCTCAATGCATCCGCCACAGCATTCACTTTACCCGGATGGTAATTAATGGTAAGATCATAATCTTTAATTAATTCCAACCATCGCCTTTGTCTCATATTCAACTCTTTTTGTGTAAATATATACTTCAAACTCTTGTGATCCGTATATATTTCACATTTCTCCATACAAATAGTGACGCCAAATCTTGAGTGCAAAAACAATAGCAGCCAATTCTAGATCATGAGTGGGGTAATTCATCTCATGTGGTTTCAATTGTCTAGAAGCATATGCTATTACTTTTCCATTTTGCATTAACACACATCCCAATCCATTTCTAGATGCATCACTATAGACAGTATATAAATCTTTATCATTGGGCAAGACCAAAATTGGTGCTGATATTAACCTTTTCTTCAACTCTTGGAAACTTTGTTCACGATGATCATTCCACTCGAATTTCTCATTCTTTCGAGTCAATTGAGTTAAAGGTCGTGCAATCTTTGAAAAATCCTTCACAAATTTCCGATAATATCCTGCCAATCCCAAGAAACTCCTAATTTCAGTAACAGTTTCAGGTCTTTTCCATTACAATAGCTTTAACTTTTGCAGGATCAACTGATATCCCTTCTCCAGAAACAATATGTCCAAGGAATGATATACTTAAGCCAAAATTCACACTTAGACAATTTGGCATATATTATTGTCTCTCAATATCTGTAACACACTTCTCAAATTCTCATCATGTTGTTCTTCATTAGACGAATATACAAGTATATCATCTATGAAAACAATCACACAATTATCCAGCAAAGGTCTAAAAATACGATTCATCAATCCATAAAAACTGCTGGTGCATTGGTTAATCCAAATGGCATGACCAAAAATTCATAATGACCATACCTAGTTCGGAATGCAGTCTTTGGTACATCTTCTGCTTTGATTCGATTTGATGATATCCTGACTTTAAATCAATTCGGGAAAATACCTTTGCTCCTCTCAGTTGATCAAAAAGATCATCAATCTGGGTAAAGGATATTTGTTCTTGATAGTTACCCTGTTTAATTCCCTATAATCAATACAGAGTCTCATTGATCCATCTTTCTTTTTCACAAACAGCACGGGTGCCCCAAGGTGAAACACTGGGTCTGATAAATCCTTTATCCAACAATTCTTGTAACTGCACCTTAATTCTTTCAATTCCACAGGTGCCATTCGATACGGAGCTTTTGATACTGGTTCGGTTCCAGGTATCAAATCAATTGAGAATTCCACTTCGTGTGGGGGTAATCCCGGTAATTCATCTGGAAATACATCTGAGTATTCACATACTGTTCGAATGGTATGAATATCCAATTTCTTGGATTCACCTTCAGTTGCTCCAAGAATACAACCGTTCATCTCCATATCTTCTTCATTTTCCACTTCAATTGCTGTTATCCTACTTCTGACTTCTCTGAGTATCTCACCTTTATATTCTTTTCTTTCTCCTTGATTATTGACAAAAGATACTATTTTGAGATGGCAATTAACTTTTGCTTTTACAGCAGTTAACCAAACCATACCCAAAATAATATCATATTTTGCATCTCTATCAGAATTAAATCAGCAATTGATTCATGATCTCCGATCTTTAGTGGACAACTCTTGATCATTTCCCGTGTCACCACTAAATCTCCAGTTGGCGTAGTAACTCTCAATTCTTTACTCATGCTCCCAATTGGTATTTTATACCTTGCTAATCCGGTATTTATGAAAGAATGCGTTGCTCCAGTGTCAAACAAAGCATACGCAGTCTGATCCCCTACTTGAATGGATCCTAAGTATCAATTATTAAGTTCATGTTATTTTCAACTTATAAAGACTTCTACTACTCATCTACTTGTGATTGTGTCTAATAACTTTAAGTAAACAAATATATATTTACATACCTGCAATGAGTCCATATTCTTCGGGATCAACTTCCTCCCAAATATTTTCTTCATCTCCTTCCTCTATCTCCACATTCTCTACAGGACTTCCATACATGGCGAAAACTCTGGCCGTCGCACTGGCTTTGTTAGCATTCCCATTTTTCGATCCTGAGGCTCCAATCACTCCTTTAGATTGTGAAGATCCAGTTATTGCACTCGCTTTCTGTGGACAATTGGGTGATATGTGCCCAACTTTATTGCATATGAAGCAAGTAGCAGTTTTTCTCTTTGGACAATCGTTTATCATATGCCCACTGTCCCCACAATAATAACATTTGTTCTGCAATTGTGGACAATACCGGGTAATGAGAACCTTTACATTTCCAACAAGTAACATTATTCTTCCCCATTACTCCTCCTTTTTCACATTGAAAGGTTTGAAGAATTTAACCTTCTTAGGCACAGAACTTTGTAGAACCATCATACATTCTTTTCCCGAACATAGTTCCTTTCTTTTTATACCTCTCAAGTTCATACTTCCTTGCACGTTCAATAATACGAGCTTTTTCCAACATAGCTGCAAAGTTATCAATCTCAAATTCAGCAAGTCTTCTTTGGAAATGGTTCGAGTCCAGCCATGAAAGTCTGTCTCTTAAGTTCATCACTGTCCGATAAGCATCTGGAGCAAATTGCAACAACCGATTAAACTCATGCTCATATTCATCAATGGTTTAGCTCCTTGGGTCAAATTCATCAGGTCAGTGCTATACTTTGCTTTTAGCTGCTTGGAAAATATTCCTTCAAAAATTCTCGTTTGAATACTTCCCAAGTAATTGGTTGGGACAAACTTCTTTGTTTCGAATTCCACCATATCCTTGCTCTTAACCTTAAAATAAGTTCCATAGATACTTTCAAAGCTTCAGGCACTTGAAAAACATCAAGGGATCGCTCAATCTGAGCTAGCCAATCTTCAGCTTCCTCTGGCTTTCCCGGTATTCCCTCAAAATATCTGTTGCACTTAATGAATTCCGGCAACAAATTCCTCTGAGGTCGTAAAGGTGGTGGTGGTGGCAATTCCTGTTCATATTGAGGGGTCCTTGTACCTCAGCAGCAGACTCATTTGGATTCACTGGTCCATTTTCCTGAAATTGAACCGGTGGAGTATGCCTTTCATTCCTTCTAGGATTTGGTGGAGTCATTGCTGGTGCTCCAACAGGTGGTGCTCCATTTGTGGCTTGCATATTTTGCAAAGCTTGCAAAATCAAAACATTTTGTTGTTGAAGACTTTGTAAAACATCCTCAATTCGGTTTTGAGGTTCTGCAGGAGCATCTATTGGTGGATCCCAGAAATTCTGGCATTTCTACTTTTATTTCTTCCCCTGGCATTCTATTAACATTAAACATATTACTTAAGTCAGATCATAACTCGTCTTATCAAAAGTCATCAAGATCATTCATATGTATATATGCAACACATATATATACATAACCAAAATACATCAAAGCTTTTCATGGTTAGTGCATTATGTACATATCCAAAAATTGCACTACCCTAACTTAGCTTCCTATCATAGTCATCAAAAGATACATATATAAGTCATCAAAAGTCTACTAATATCGTCCTGTAATGTCATCATAACAGATAATACACATCATCATATAATACTCAAGTCAAACTCAGGGACTGGGATGAAGACGACCCTTGCCCTTCTCCTGAGGGCCTAATCGTGGATAATCATCCTCTCCCTCAGAACTACTATCATCGATCTCAATCATCACACTCTCGTCCCTGGAGGTGCTAGTCAGGGCTGTGTCCATCACCCTAATGCCTCTGGGTGCTGGCCTCCTCTCCTCAGCTCTAGATGGAATATCTCTCTCAATCCATCCTCCCTGTGCTGATCCAATCCATCTGGCATAATTATAATCTGAGACATACTTCTCTGCCTCAATCCTTCTTTTCTTACCCTCTCTCTCATCTAACAGCTCTGTGGTGATACTCCTCATGTGGACAGTAGTCTGAACTGTCTCCTGTACTACTCGATCCTGTAGCAGCAGGACGCTGGAACTCACCTGCTATCTCAGGGATAATAGGCGTTTCCTCATCAACATGCGTCTAGAGTGACTGCACCTGCTGAGTCGTGCCAGCATCAAATCATCATCATAGGCCGCATCACCTCTAACCCAGGCATGATCCTGCCTCACATCATGAGCATAGACTGTTCTTCTGCCAATCTCTACCCAGACTCTAAATTTGGGAGCTCTGGTCTCTCTGATCTGGATGAGACTATAAATGCTATGTTATCAACCTCTCAAATCTGTAGAGCGTCTCTATAGCTGATCCATTATCTGGAAAAGCCCGCTCCATCAAGAATAGCCAGCCTTTAAACAAAAGCAGTAATCCTCGCTTCCAGGTGCTGAGAATCTCATCCAAAGTCTTAGTAATCCCGCTCAGGTACAAGTCCTCTACCAGAACTCGTAGTCTGTGCCTGTAGTCTGTCAAAGTCTCCTCCTCCTGCATACTAAAAATCTCCCATCTAATGTGACACGTAGCAGGATTAGCCTGCACACACAATAAAATTTGCATGATTAATAATAATCACACATACTTTATTCCTAGTTGTGCAGTATAATTTTTCCCATGACTACCCAACTACTATTGATGAATGCTAACTAAATCTAATTTACCACATTCACTAAATGTAATTCTTTCACATATTCATCTTTCTTATTCTAGCAACCTGGCTCTGATACCAACTTAATTCTGTCACGCCCCGAGGGTACCCTAGTAGTAGTAAACAAGTTAATCTTGAATACCATCACTAGATTACCTTCAGGGAATGACAGGTTTTCAAAACAACAGGATCTTTTAAGTTGCTTGATAAGAAAAACAAATATATGAGAGAAATGATTTAGTGAATATCTATTACAAACTATTACAAACCATATGGCTCCTTTGTAACATACAACTAAATAACCTACTCTAATAGTACATAACCATTAAACTAAGATAGATCTGTAGACTTCTAGCTTCAAAGCCCTACCGGAGCCATATTCCTGGATGTAACAAACCAGGGACGTAAAGTGAACCTGAAAAGACTGTAGGAGTATGAGCGAAACCACAGCTCAGTGAATAACCAGACATACCATACATCACACAAGTCATTAACAAATCATATGCAATGCAAGCACTCAATCATATGCACAGATACAAGTTTGGATGATCTAGAATCCAAACAGGAAAAAGATTTGCGCCCTCTTTTTAATGGGTTGAAGAACAAAACTCAATGACCCACCTGCCCAGGAGAGACTAAGTACACAGGAGAATCAATGATTTCTCGTTTTAATGTTATCACTTTGAATATAGTGGCTTCCACAAACCATCTCCTGCAATCCCCTTAGAAACTCCCTAAGTATTAATCATTTCAAAGCGATTCTACGGGCGACGTTCTTCGGTGCCTTTTAGTTCCTCATAGGACCGCCAGACCAAAGAGAACCTTGGAAGACTCACACATTGGATCAACCAAGCAAAAACAGAGATCCAAAATATTAATACGTAGCAGGCTATCACGATCATATATGCAATAATGCAATTCGTGCAATGCATGTCCATATTGTTTAGTTAAGTCCATAATTCTTAATCACATTCGGAGTGACCATATATTACACACAATCATCAATATACTACTGCACAACACCAACCATTGCGTTATCGCTTGTATAAAGATATTTTAGCAATCATACAATCAGATCATATCATACTTTCAACAACCACTCATTTGTTTATCTTGCATTACATATTCAACTATTTACAACCACAATCAGCACAATATGACTGAATTACTCACCTGCTCATACCGACTCAGTCGTAGTCTACTGGTAGATCTTCTGATGAGTCAAATTCACCTATTTAAAACAAAATACTCATCAATACCATCTAGCTAAATCCCTAGATGTGATTAGTGTCCTAGACTCGATATTAATACTTAGTATTGTCAGGTTTTTCCTATATAATCTCACATGATGGTTTGGCTATTTTAGAAGTCATATAACTCAGGAAATTAACTTATTTTAATTTCCATTCTTATATATTTTATCTTGTTAAAACAAATATTAGACTAATAATACTTTATTTAACTCTAAATATTTTCTTAGTTCTAAGGTTTTTAAAAGTTATTAGATGTTAATTCTAAATAGATTTAAGTATTTGTGTTAAAGTCATTACCTAATACAAATTTGCAATCATGCATAAATATATACTTAATAGATATATTATTTATATATATAAATAGTTCGGTTTAGGTCAGAAAAACTTTCGTTGGAAAAATTTTAGCTGTAAGCCGGCTCAAGGCCGCCGGCCTAAATCCCTAGGTGCCGGTGTAAACTCATTTTAAAGAAAAATTTTCTTATCGAAAGCACCGGTGTTGAAAGCTGCCGGCTTACAACGTACGCCGGCCCTACGCCGCCGGCGTAGATCTCCAGGTAGCCAGCTTACGTCGAATTTTATGTGAAAATTATTTTACGTAGCCTTTGTTTGAGTGTAAGCCGCCTATACGCCGCCGACCTATCCATGTAAGCCGCCGGCGTACATAGTTTACACTGCCGGCCTTAAGGCAGCGTTGTACTGTTCATCATCTTTCTCCTCGGTTCGATTCTTTTTCTTTGGTTTTTACACGTTAGAAGCTTACTTAAACTACTCCTAACTGTTTATATATCATATATAAGGATATATAAACTTTCAACACGTTTAAACATGTAAATATATGGATTTCGATTTTGTAAAAGTAAAACTAGGGTTTTGAAGTTTTACCTCGTTGGAGCTCTTTGAGTGCAATCCGAAGCTCGTGTTTGTGTTTAATATGTTCCTAAGATGATTTTAAGTCAGATAAAAAGCTTAGATTCGGACAAAAACAACTCGAGTTACCTCAACTTACCTTTAAGCTTGTTTTTGAGGGTTTTATGCTTTGTATTTCTTTTGATCCGAGCTCGACTATTTCGATGGATTTGTTCTTTGTTTTTGGTTCGATTTGGTGGTTGTTTGGGAGTAATTTCGTGCTGGAGGAGTTGAGAGTTAATGGAGTTTGTTTGTGCCTTCATTAATAGCTTTAAACTCATACATATATAGAAGAGAGAAGGAGGGCTTCGGCTGCTGTTCTCCTCCGTTTTTCCTCCGAATTTCATCTCTTTTGGCTGTTATTTTCCATGCATTTATTGTTAGGTTGAGGTGGCATTTCATGATTTGTCCATGAGTTGCTTTTGTTGACAATTTGGTTTGATTATTGTTGGATTTTCGGCTGCTTCCTTTCTCCTCCGAATCCTCCACCGAAAAGCAGCAATCCAACAATATATATATATATATTAGTTTAATTTTCCAATTAAATTTTGAGTTAATTATACGGGTTATACGGGTATATATCGGCTAATATTTGGAAGCTTTCATACAAAAATATGCTTATAAATTTATACAAAACACTTAGATTTCCAAATAATACAAATTTAGGATATATATACGTAGTTAATTATTCATATAATTTTATCTCCCGCGACTTGGATTTTTTTAAGCTCATTGGGTCAATTTTTGTTTCAGGCTCCGATAGCTCAAGAAAACTCGGTTTAGAACAAAAGCGTGATCCGATTATTTATTTGAAATTTAGATTTGAGTTATTTGTCAGTTTATATTTTCGTAGTGTATTTAAAATCTTAACGGTTCATTTTTGGATCACCTTTTTCTAGTTAAAAGCATAAATAATCATTTATACAGTATTGGACTTCATACAGAAATTAAAATATATTTATATCTTTAGTTTTGATACTAAACATGAAATCTTATTAGTAGCTTTTAAATCTAACTAGGGATTTCGAAATTAGAGTTTAAGTCCAGTTATAAACTCATTACTACTCGTTATTCTAGTCTTGAATCACTATCGGGATCAAAACAATCATTTAATCTCTATATTCATGTTTTCTATTTAAATCTATTTGTATACTAAATTTCGGTACTAATTAGGGTTAAAGAATTCCTTTACTCGGTTCCTAAATCTTTCTTTTATCTAAAAATCTGGATATTAACCTATTAATAGACTTTACTCAAAATCTCAATCTATTATATAATTTATACAATCTACTATAAAATTGAGTACTAAGGTGAAAATTCCCGGGGTTTACAGAATTTGTTTTGTTTTGTTGTCTATATGTCATTTTTCAGTTGGACTTTTAGAGCTTTAAATGATCAATGTGGGAATGTCATCAACTAGTGCTACTGACGAAATTCCTTTATGCAATGTGAAGAGTTCTGTAATAGATTTTTCCATTTCCAGCATGATGAATTCCCGTGGTGTAAATCTTGCTCCGTGAAAATTCTGCAACGTTCTATGTTGTTCTAGCGTGATCAGCCGACCTTTCCTCTGCAGTAGCTGTTTCCATGAAGAATTGCAGCTTGATTCTAGCAAGAGTTGTGGACGTGAAGATGTAGCCACAATTCCAATTCCAGCGGTGGTTTCGAGTCTAACGTGAAGACTCTCCATTCCAGCGTGGAGGATTTATTGCTTTGTTTCCACATGATTTCAAATTCTATTCCAGTTTTCATTTTTTTTATACTAACTTACTAAAATTTTTTATCAAATATTAGTTTATAAAATTCTAACAATTATTAGTTGATAACGTATGTTTATAACAATTAGGTAAAA
Organism: Combretum micranthum; assembly: GCA_024138025.1. Classification (NCBI taxonomy): domain Eukaryota; kingdom Viridiplantae; phylum Streptophyta; class Magnoliopsida; order Myrtales; family Combretaceae; genus Combretum; species Combretum micranthum. The sequence goes on along the minus strand of JAMXBD010003137.1, from coordinate 19,136 downwards.
GTTTTATCTAGATAAAATTATCTAAGTTCCTACAAAAGCTCTAGATTGTTTATATATTCAAATTTTTTAATTTAAAGTTTACATGATTAATTATTTTTAGCATTTTAACTTTCGTGATTAGATTTTTCAAGTTCAATAAAATTATATTAGGAATCAAGTCCTAATGAATTCATAATTCCTTATCAAGTATAACAGCGGGTTTGCAATTTTTCATTCGAGATCTAGATTAGTAATTATTGGTCGGTATTAGTATCTGTTATGTATTTATAATATTAATAGTTCATCTTTGGATTATCGTTTTATAACAAGTTCTATTACTAGATTATATTTTATCGAATTTGAAATTTAGAGCTACTTCTACTTATATCTTGAATTATCAATTCAAGATTCGAAATCTTGTTTTTTGGTATTTATTAAGGCCAAGGAAATTTTTTATTTGGGTTTTTCAAACTAGGATTGAGTTATTACAACTCATAGGTCTATTATAGATTTTTTTCAAATTATATATTTGATATTAGATTCACATTTACTAATTTGTTCATTTTTAAGTTATGAAAATTATTAAATGTTAGATTGGCAATTCGGGATTTTAATTTCTAAAGCTTAAAACCCTTTAATTAGAATATTAGTGAGATTTAAATATTTATTTAAGATCTAGATTTTTATATATTAATCTATTTTTGATCTTATTGTATCTCTTGTAATTCTAGCGATTTATCTTTAGTCTATTTTTATGACTTGTAGGTTCTAAAAGTAATCGTCTTTTATGGTAATCTTAAATTATGATTTCCTTTTGGACTATTGATCATTTTACCAAATATATTGTTTTACTGTATAGGAGTTATTTATACTAATTTGTTAACAACAACATATTTTTATCCAGTGCTACTTAATAGTGGTAACATATTTAAAAATAGTTTGAATATTAGTATTTCATTATTTAATAAGTGTAAAATTTATTTCCTAAGTATTGAACTTAAGGAAAAAGAATTTAGTAATTTATATTAACGATTAGTTTATCATCATTTTATAAATTATTTGATATCATAGAAGTTACAGTTTGTATTTGAAAATTTTTTTTTTATTAGTAACGATTCTAACCTTTCTAATCAAATTCACTCACACTTTAATATTTTCAAATCGAGAGAAAAAAAAAATTAGAGTGATTTTTACTACTTGTTCCAAATATTTTATATAATTCTATATTACATTTTTAATATTTGTAAAAATTAGATTATGTAAAATTAGGGGATTACAAGCATGCTCCTGGAACAAACCTAATATGATTATTTGAGTAGTTTTAAGGAGATACTAAAGAATTACAAGAAATAGTACGATATGAAACATGCTCATACACCACATGTGCGAAATTTCCTTTTTCTAAAATCAAGAAGAGCACAACCAAAAAGAGCATGCCTAAGATGCATGGTCATGTAATCTACCCATGCACTTGCCCATTCCTCATAGTAGACATAACTCACATATTATTGTGAAAAGATGGTGAATTAAATCCAGTATGACTTTTATTTGATGATCATGAGATGTTTATATGTATAGAGATACATATAAAACTCATAGGTATATATATTGAAGATCTATATATATTGGATTGACCTACCGTGAGATCATTACAGGGACCAGAGTCATAAGTGATTCTCATAATAGCAATGTCGATGCATCCTTAGACTTGAAATCACCATAGATACCAACATGAGTAACATTATGTTTCGACTGAATCAAATGTTTTTCTTAATTGAATAACTATAAGGGTTTTGATTAGGGATATGTGAATCATGTAGAGGAGGTTGAGTGATTAAGATGGGTTTTGTCCCTTTCTTTATGAGAGAGATATCTTTGGGCCCCTCGCTAAGTGAGACTGACAAATGCATGGCCGTGCTCAAATGAATTGATAGTGTCATCAATTTCATTTGTTTTACCAGTTCACTTAGAGATCGAGAAATAACAAAATTGAATAATATAAGGGTGACATTGTCCATATCTTATATTCAATCTAGATATCGCGAGACAAGAGGATGATGGCATAAGTTACAGAATAGGTAAAACCGGATCACCAATCTTCATTTGATTTGGGTAAAATAATGTCTTGCTAGAGGTCTCGTATGTTTTGTTTACTGAAAAAAGTTTTCAAGTTAACTGCCAATATCAAATTAACCTATAGTGAAATAACCATAAAATATCCAACTTATATCATATGTGTGTTATTGAATTTATACATGCTTTTGATATATATTGAATGTGATTTGTGTTCATGATGCATTATGTGTTTTTTTGTGTTAAATATTCAAATACTCTAGAATTTATTAAATATTTAGTTCATAAAATTTAAATTGTATTAACATGTAAGAATTATATTTGGAATGCATTAAAATGAGTAAATAGATCCATGCATGTAAGCCTCATGGTAGCATAATTCTTATACCTTAAAGGAGCTAAAAACAAGGTTAATTAACTAAAGACAAACTCATTTAATTAGCTTTGATAAGTCATTAATTTCCCTTAATTCCTTATGCCTCAAAGTCAAACCTTTAGATAATATAAACTTTATTATTGCAAAATTCGTGCACAAATTTCAGACCACCATAACATGCTTGAAAAGCTTCAAAACCCCATCTTCTTCTTCTCAAAGCTCCCTCATGAACCTATATAGAAAAGCCTCTTATTTTCTATATTTTTCACCATCAAAAGCATGCTAGAGGATCACAAAACCAAGGTCTAAAGTTCTATTGGTAAGTATGTGTTTCATGTCTTCAAAATGTGCAAGTTCATTGTTTTTTTTAGCAATAGATTTTAAGCTTAAATTTGTGCTTGAGGACTTATATGCTTTGTTGGTTGTATGAGAAGTGTTTTGTTGTTATAGGAGTTAGTTGTATATGTAGTATAAGAGATTAGAAGTGTTGAGAAATGCATATGGTTGATGGCTAAGTGTTGGGTGTAGTGATTTGGGGTTTGAAGTATGATTTGTGTATAATGATTTGTGGTGGAGAGTTTGATGATTTGAGTTGGAGTTTATGTTGTTTGAATAAGGTAATGAACATATAACAAGCTTTGGGAAACTTGAAATGAGTTTAAGAGAAATTTGGAATTGTAAAATTAACTTGAAAAACAGAGGAGTTTAAAAGAATTTTCGCAACTTGTTACAGAGTGTACGCCGCAAAATACGTGGCGGTGTTGAATCCTACGCTGCCGGTGTACGTTGGAAATTTTCCGGTGTTGAAGATGCACTCGGGGACTAGAATCGTCGACCCTTAACGCTGGCAAATTTTCAATTTACGCCGCGGCGTTGAAGTCCGGCGTTGGATTCCCTGTTTCGCAGCCTGTTTGTAATTTGGCCATAACTTTTTCATCCGACCTCCGTTTGAGGTGATTCAAGTTGAGATGGAAAGCTTAAAAGAGATCTACAACTTTCATGTTTTAAGATTTTACAAATTACAAAAGTATAAGTGCTTAAATTTCAATTCTTTCCAGCTGATACACTTTCCAACAAAGTTTAAAACTCATTGTTGTTTGCTAAAAGTTGTCCAAAGCTTGATAAATGGTCATTTAAGTATTTGTTGAGTATTGTATGATAATATGTGATATCTAAATTCTATGTGATGATGTTATAATGATTTTATTTGAATTTCTTTGGATGATTATACTAGAGCTTTGATGAACATATATACTTGAACTAAGTGTGAGTTTGCAATTATTGTTACAGTGATTGATTCCCTTTCGGTTATTCCCATTGACTCTCAAGCTAGTACAGTACGCAGTGACTTGCTTGTATGTTTGTTAGGGTAGGCATACTTAAATTTGATATAAATTCCAAATAACTTAAATATTGCTTGATTTACTTGTGTTTTCACCGTTGAATCAGGTCCGAGGAGTGGTAACTTATCATGATGCAATGATATGTTAGTGTAGGCACTTAAGCCAATAGTCATGATGCAATGACTAGGCTCGGCGGATAATCGATAGGAAAATGTAGTAACTGAGCAACATTTACTTATTCTTGAAAAGATATAGTATAACTTAATTCAATGTTTATGGGAGCATGTGAATTAAATTATATTATGGATTGAGTTAAGTGAAGTTGGGCAACGGCTATATAACTTATATGAGATTATTCTTTTCAGTGTAACGTTATCTAGGAGATATAGATATTCGGGCTATCTATATCAACCCCCTGAGCGTTGTGAGCATTACTCAGGATCCCCAGAATCCCATGGCTTGTTCCGGAGTTTGAATACTCCAATGATGATTTGATCAATGGTTTCTAATGAAAGATAAATAAAACATTAATGTTGCATTGCATTAGCTAGGTATGATTGTCACTTCGCTTTTGAGTGTTGTTGCTGTGTACTGGGCCTTTGGCTCACTGATGCTATATTTCAGGTAATGACGATTGTTATGATGATATGGGCTATGGGTCGGATTGGGAGAAGTTCATGGATGAGTGGGGCGAGTAGGAATCGAGTGCAAGATGGCAAGGAAGGAAAATTTTTGAACAAGTTGTGGGTTCAATTTTGTATTTTGTATTTTGAATAGAGGCTTGTTAGTTAAGCCTTGTTTGTATATAAAGACTTAAAGTCTATTTTTCTTGTTTTGTAAAAACTTATGTAAGTTTTGTTTTGTCATGTGTTTGACACAAGATTGTAAATTATTTCTTTAAAAGTTCTATATGAATAGATTACTCAAGTGAGTAATCCTTTTGTAAAAAGTCTTTATATCAAGTTATAGTGGGATTAAACAAACAATTCACATAAATTGTTAGATTTAGGACAACCTTACATATAATATGAAAATATCATATGTGGTTGGGGACTTGACTTGCTAAATCTTAAGGATTGGTGGGTCGGGTCTTTACATATAGGGTTGCACACAAAAGAATAAGCAAAAAGAAAAAAGGAACATGGATTTAATTTTAAAATCTAGCAGGAAGAATAAATAAATAAACTATTATTATGAATAATAATTTAATTATTTTAAAAGAGTTACTATCATGTCCAACCTTAATAAGATTAGGGGCATTAATGTCAGTAGAAAATACTAACATTATAAATAGGAGTGATGGGGTCTCTTTAGGGTTATGACTTTTCACTATCACAATAGACGACAGAGAAAATATGTAACCCTAACAGAGAGAAAAATACAAGAGAAAAAAAAAACTCGATTCTTCTTAATCAATCTAGAAGTGTTCTAGATTGTGTTAGCATGCAAAGGTGATTTCTTTTTAGGTGTGCTTGTTCGTGTGGACTACGTAGAGGGCGAAATGAAATTGTGGTGCCTTGTAGATTCGGATTACAAGCAATTGAATTTAAATCTCTAGATACAAAATTGCAAGGTATTTTTCAGATTCAATCCTATTTGTACCTAATTTAATCAAAACACATGGATTCCATTTTAGTGTTTTGAATTTTCTACTACAGAATTTTATTTTAAATTCCTACGAAACCTTACAGTGGTATTAGAGCCACTTCTGTTTTTTATTAAATTGGAATATGCCTATTTATCTACACGAAATGTAGTGTTTTTATATGTTTTATATATGGTTGAATAAAATTCAATTATGTTACTTCAAATAAATTTCATAAAATTTGATTTTCTGAATTTCTTATCCTTTCAAGTTAATTGCAATATCAATTCATATTGATGCATTATGTAAAGTACGAATTTGATCTGTATGTGATGCAATAAAATTCGATATTTTGAATTATATAAGATCTGTATGCATGGAGTGAAAGGGGTTAAACAGTATGTTGATGCTATTCACGAATTGGATTTATATGTTGATATTTTCTAGTCTTTTTGTTATCGAGTTAAATAGATTTGATAGATTTTGAGTTAATTAGATTTAGTATGTTTAATATGATTGAACATGTTTCAAATTCATTATTCATAGGGTTGAACAGATATTGTTCAATCGTTGAACGAATCTGTGAACTTCAATCGTGTATGACACGAATTACAATTAATTAAATCTGGGTATTTGAAATCGAATGAAATTTTACAAAAATTTTAGTCATGTTTTTCGTGCTGTGGTAATTCTGGGTTTTAAGAATCGAATGAAGCCTTGTTTCTTTTGCATTTCACGTTCAGTGATTGTTACCTATATTGAAAAACATTTTGTTAAAGGGGTGTTCATATGTTTCGAAATCTAAATTGAAAGATTTGATTTTTCAATGAATTTTTCAAACCCAGATTTGATCATATTTTATTTTACGAATTAACAAGGACTTCTATTTTTCAAAGGTATTTATCTTATCCAGATTTAATATTTTGTTTAGGATTTTGTCTTACCCAGATTTAAAAAAATTTTCTCTGTCCCCTTGACCGCTGCAAGGGGTGCTGCCCCATAAGCACTAATTAATGAACTTAATATAAAACATGCTTATGAAGTATTTATAAGTTTTATGTATGTTTATTATGTGTGCTTATTTTACATATATGGTGCATAGCGTGGCTTTAAGACCTATGTGATTGGCAGGTTTTATTCCTTTGTTTTTATGGGTTGTAATTTCATAAGTATAGCTTGTGTATCATTTTGTTTTATTGTAATTTATTTTCAATAATAAGTTGTAGGACCTTTTGGATCTTTTTATTGTTGTAATGAAGACCCTTCCTGATCCATGATGATGGAGAAGCGAGGATCATGAAGAAGATACAAGTATATTTACAACTCAAAACCATAAAGATGGTTTTCATCTTGGGATTGGACCATTGATTTTCATATTGGCTTATGAAAATCAATATAGAATAAGAGGCCATGCTATGACACTTTTTCTTTATTCTATGAGCTTGGTATGTCATGGCGATGATGTATGTATATGTGTGTGATACCATATTTACCACCATGTATGCTTGTATATCCATTATACATGTTGATAAAATAGAATATCAATAATTAAAATCCCTCAATAATTTTAAGTTTAATGCCATCCATGACTAAACACGTATCAAGGCTTTGATCACCATAATGTAGGTCTAATAAAGTAGAGTGCATTAAGGTTATCATAGTAAGGCAAGATGGGTAATGGTGCTACTCACAAGTTTAATATTATTAGACTTAATTAGGTTATCAAAATGGTTTTGGGCATAAGGCCTTAGATGGGATTCAAACATGCTAGAACGTATGAAGTTAAGAATCCCATAAACAATTTAAGAGTTACGTGTGATGTAATTGGTAAAGAGTTACCTATCTAAATAACTTAATTTTAAGTGTCATGCCAAAGTTGATTTAAAGTTAAGTGAAATATGGATCTTAACCCACTAAAATGGAATAATTAAGTATATTTACTTAAATGTTAAGGGTTATTGATTTAGTGGAGTTATTATGTCTCAAATATATATTAAAATTAACTTTGCATATTTAACTGTAGATCAATGGCTGCAAACAACACTTCAAACTTATCTTTACGATCTGTCCTTGAGAAGACAAGTCAATTGGAACCAATTTTCTTTATTGGTTCAAGAACTTGAGCATTTTTCTCAAGAATGAAATGTTTATGTTTATAGAGGTACAGATAAAACTCATAAGTATATATATTGGAGATCTATATATATATATATATATATATGGGATTGACCTACTGTGAGATCACTACATGGACCAGAGTCATAAGTGATTCTCATAATAGCAATGTCGATGCATCTTTAGACTTGAAATCACCATAGATTCCAACATGAGTAACATTATGTTTCGACTGAATCAAATGTTGTTCTTAACTGAATAACTATAAAGGTTTTGATTAGGGATATGTTGTCACGCCCCAAAGGGTACCCTAAACGTGACAGTCTACCGCACTCAATATTGAAGCTTAAGTATGACAACCTTAGCCATTCGCATAAGCTTTTATATTAAGTGTAAGGCGAGCTTTCACAACTTTAGAGGACCATATATGGAATTATGAAGCTTAAGAAGATATAAATAACATATTAAGAAAAGAGGATTCATAATAATCATTCACTTATAACAATGATCTTTACAAACTTAGGGATACTTCCTTGTGATTACTAATCTATTACAAGAATATTTGTACATCAATACTAATACTACACTTCATCTAAAATTTCCTTTATCCAAAGAGAAATTACCTGACCGCAGGGTCCTCGTGGCCTTAACCATAAATAGGGAAACTGCAAAAGATATCTATGGGGGTATAAACTAACAAGCTTAGTGAGAACTATTTCCATAAATAACTTCTTGTAATGAGATTTCAAACAAGTTGTTTAAATAATCAAATGTGATGCAACATACAAGTGGGCAAACAAGTATATAATTTTCCGGGAACTATATGTTGAATGGATTTGCGCCCTCCATTCGGGGTTTGGTGATACATAACCTCAATTCAAGTAGTTTTAGTTAAAAAGGTTTATGCTCACGAGCACTCATCGCCAAGCATTCCAAGTCTACTTGAATTGACCTTGCTTTCGGATTTTCTGCCAAGCATTTCCCTTAAGCAATTGCTTTCGGATACTCCGTCAAGTGTTGCTTTCGACATGAGCCTACTATCCTTCTCACCCAAGGATAATAACCCATATGCAATGTGACTCACTTCATGGTATGCATGAATCCATTTATTTATGATGTCATTGCATAATTATTTTTTAATTAAACGCGATCAAAGAATTTCATACTGTAGACACCCAATTTTTGCTCAAATTTAGGACTCTAAGTTTATAATAAAAATTAGTGTTATCAAGCTCAAAAAATAAAATAAAATAAAAAAGCTAAATAAAAATAAACATAAAAAGAAAAGATAAAAATAAAAAGAAGAAAATATAGGTAAATAGGAAGATCAAAAGACACTTAAATTCAATCATCAATGTGCTTTAAAATGAATTTATATTGGCAATTTTGTAACTCCCATCAAATCGTAACCGACGGCCATTAACGACCGAATTCAAGTTTTGTAACGGCCATTAACGGCCGAATTCAAGTTTTGTAACGGCCATTAACGGCCGAATTCAAGCTTTGTAATGGCCATTAATGGTCGTGATCCGTTTCACTTCCCCTCCAACTCTATATAAACCACAACCCCGATCCTCCTCAGGATACAAGAAAAAGAAGAAGAAAAACACAAAAATGGAGAGAAAAAGAAAAAAAAAAGAAGAAGCAGAGAATAAAAAAAAAATATAACATAGAGAGAAAAATTCCATACAAATATTTCAGCAAAAATCACTTAAAAAAGTTGGAATCAAACAGGTTCCTAGGGGAAGAAAGCAAATTGATTGTTGGTTTCAGTCTACGCGTAATCAACGGTCAACAGTCAACGGTCAACGATCAACGGTCCACATCCAGATCAGCGCTCCAGATCTGATCCGAAATCCAAGGTCAGGTGAGTTTGGATTAAAATTTTCAATCTAAAATATTTTCATATAGCATTAAATTTGCTATGAAAATAATCAAGTTTTCATCAAATTATTTTCATAAATTTTCTATGAAAATAATCAAGTTTTCGTCAAATTGTTTTCATAAATTTGCTATAAAATAATCAAGTTTTCGTCAAATTGTTTTCATAAATTTACTATAAAAATAATCAAAGTTTTCGTCAAATTGTTTTCATAAATTTGCTATGAAAATAATCAAGTTTTCGTCAAATTGTTTTCATAAATTTGCTATGAAAATAATCAAGTTTTCGTCAAATTGTTTTCATAAATTTGCTATGAAAATAATCAAAGTTTTCATCAAATTATTTTCATAAATTTGCTATGAAAATAATCAAAGTTTTCATCAAATTATTTTCATAAATTTGCTATGAAAATAATCAAGTCTTCATCAAAATATTTTCATATAGCATTAAATTTGCTATGAAAATAATCAAGTTTTCATCAAATTATTCATAAATTTGCTATGAAAATAATCAAAGTTTTCATCAAATTATTTTCATAAATTTGCTATGAAAATAATCAAGTTTCATAAATTTGCTATGAAAATAATCAAGTTTTCATCAAATTGTTTTCATAAATTTTCTATGAAAATAATCAAGTTTTCATCAAATTGTTTTCATAAATTTTCTATGAAAATAATCAAGTTTTCATCAAATTTTTCATAAATTTGCTATGAAAATAATCATGTTTTCATCAAATTATTTTCATAAATTTGCTATGAAAATAATCAAAGTTTTCATCAAATTATTTTCATAAATTTACTATGAAAATAATCAAAATTTTCATCAAATTATTTTTATAAATTAACTATGAAAATAGTCATCCAAAAGTTTTCAATCAAAATATTTTCATATAGTATTAAATTAGCTATGAAAATATTCAATCAAGTTTAATCAAATTTGTTTTTCATGTAGCATTAAATTAGCCATGAATTATCATAAAATGATTTTAAAGAAAAATGATTTTGGACTTAGAAAAATATGTTTTCATAAAATAAAAAATCAATTGATTAGATCATAGGATCATCAAAAATGATTTTCATAAAAATTTAAAATTTAAAGAACTTAAAGTGATAATAGTTCAAAATATAAAATTGATCAACAAACTAAGGTTCTTTTCAAAAGAACTACGTTTTGTCTGATCTCGATTAGCGAGTACGTAGGCACCTACGGGGCTTCATTAAAAAATGAAAAAATATTTTTTGTTTTTTTTAATAATATTATGAATAAATATTTTGTAAATATAAAATGTTTTGTTGATATTCATATTCTAAAAAAAATAGAAAAATGTGACTTATAAATATTTGTTTTATTTCGTTTGAGTTTTTTAAGTATGAAAAGGATAAATTATAAGTTTAAAATTCCAAAAGTGGTAACCATTTGGTTTTAATAGGTTAGCCCCCGAATCCATGATATCTGGTTTAAAAAGTTTGGTTTTTAAATCAAATTTTCGCAGACTAGTAGCTAAGTTAGGATCAACCGACCCATTGATCCTAGCTTTTTATTTTTTCCCAATTTATATCGGGTGGCGACTCTAAAAAGTTTTCAAAAATTAAAATTTCTTTTAACCCTAGTCGAGGATTCATGTTAAATGGGTTCGGGTTTAATGTGAATCGGGTTAAGAGAAATGAACCAGATGGTGGAAAAATCCAAGCTCGACACATATAAATCAAAGGTTATACTAAAACAAGCATTTAAAACAATTCCGGCTCCGATATTCTTAGGATTCATTCAAAGAATTATTTTACATGCATATCGATTTATCTTTTCCTAATTCTAATGCAACTAATTTACAAGGACAATAAGTATAGCATTTTAAGGAAATACACTCACGATGTCATGTCGACTATTCCTCTATGTGGATGAGTCGTTCACACACTCCACTTAATCGAAATAATCTTCGGGGTAAAGGAATCCTTCCTCAGGGTCACCTAGCCAAAGAAAATATCCACAATGAGCACTCCTTGATGATTTTCTTGAATTTTTGACAAAACAATGTCAAAAGAATGTTAAAGTTTGTATAAAAAAAGTTTCAATTTAAAATGGCCATAACTTGGTCATTTTAACTCGAAATCACGCATATAATATACTGATTTCTACCTACTCAAAAAGATCTATCCATTTATAAAACTATTTTTGTCAATCTAAATCATTTAAGCCCCGAAACAGTGGTGACAAAATTCACCACGGATTTTCCAACACAAAACAACTTTGGTTCAAGAAATCAAAATTTGTTTGATAAATACTTAGTTATCTATATAGTTGAAAAATTCTCTTTTTATAACTATATGACTCATATTTAAGCATGCTCAAGTGTTTTAACAAAATGTTTTTATAACTATATAACCCAATCGCACGTCGTTCAGTCCAATATCCGCGCCTGAAACTCGACCTGTGTCATCTCTGTTAAACCTTTATTACCATCGTCAACTGCTAGAACAAGTGAAAGTTCGTCCAAGTAAGCTTTCAACCATTCTTCTTAATAATAATAATAATAATAATAATAAAATAGGAAAATATAAATAGAAAAATAAAAATTAGTATATAATTATAATATCAAAATCTGTTATGAATGTGTTGTGTTATTTTAAAAATTCAAAAAATGTAAAATTAGTAATAGCCTTAATCTTGATCGTATAGTCATTAATTTAATATTTTAACAAATGAAAGATTGTCTCATAAACTTGTTCTAAAAATATTAAGTTGAAATTTTATGATATAATTTTTCATGATATAGTTTTTGAATATTTTATCATGTTGCATTAATATAGTAATGATCTTGTTTTTGTAATAAAATCGAATTTTGTGATATATCATGTTAGGTATTTGTTCATAGAATTACATTAAGATCTTGTTATTGATAATATAACTATAATCATGTCATAACATAAGGAATGCATAAGATTTCTAGAGTTTTATGTTTATAATATATGAAATTATGTGATGATGTATGATGATAGTCATTAAGAATCCCTTTATGCCATGATTTCGCCTTATTATAATATAGTGATGACCTTGATTGTAATAACATTGAATTTTATGATTTCGCCATATATGAAACCACATTGAAATCTTGCTTTCATAATGTAATTTCAATGATATATAAATCTTGATTATGCCATGATATTGTTTTGTTAAAATTAGCTTGTTAAATATTGATATTCCTTATAATATTTTTATTCTTGATGATATGTAGGATCAATTGATATGCATGATATGTGGTTATGATTTCTTGTTCAAAATTTTTGTCACATAGAAAAGTCCAATTTTTATAAAAAAAAAAAAAACTCAAATTGATAGATTTAGGATCCATATCGAAAAATTAATTTTGTTAAAATTAATAAAATTTAATAAACTTAAAGCAAAAAGATTTCTAAAAAATTCTAAAATTAACCAACAAATTAAATTTTTCTAAAAGAACTATGTGTGGTATGATCTCGATTAGCGCGTACGTAGGTACCTAAATGGGTGACTTAAAATATGTAAAAATTTATTTTTGTGAATTTGTTTGATTTGTTAATTTAGTTTAGAATATATGAATATTGATAGAATTTGATAAGATTTGATTAATTTGAATATTTTGAGTTCTTAGATTATATATGATTATTGATGGAATTTGATTTGATTATTACTTTTGTGCATATTAGACATATGTTTAGTTAATTAGATCCTGGTACATAGTTTAAATTTTGAAATTAGGGTTTAAAAGAAAGCAATTTAAATTTGGAAAGTTAAGTGGTAACCGTTTAGGTTTTAATAGGTTAGCCCCCGAACTCAAGTTAATTTCTGGTTCTCGTTTTCAAAACGATTTTGTTTTGTAGATCAGTAGCAAAACCAAAATCAACCTACCCATGGGTTTTGGTTTATTTTTTTCTCTCGACTTTAGTCGAGTGACGACTTTAAAATATTTTAAAAAATTTAAAATTTCCTTTAATTCATAGTCGAGGATTCATATTGAACGGGTTAGGGTATAGTACGAATCGAATTAAAGAAAATCGAGCCGAAAATAAAAAACTAGGCTTGACAAGTGGTTTATGAAAATAAATAAATATAACCACTAATATTAGCAAATTATAATCTAAGTAAAATAATTATTTTAGAACGATAAATAAAAATTATGTTGTACGTAGATGATGAATTTAGGATTATTTAATTAGTTATGAATGTGAGAATATTCTTTATGGTATAAAATGTCACGTCAACATTTTCCACACATAGGAAACAAATTCCTATCATGCGACGTATAATATTGAAATTATAAGGAAAAAATAATAATAATGAAAAGGGATAACATGAGGTGAACAAATGGAGATGTACCAAACATCAACTCTCGATGATTTTTTCAAATAAATTTATGTATATATTTTCATTACAAACAATGTACCATTCGTATTGAATTTCTCTTGAACCTCATTCTTGCAGAGATTATAATATATTTATATATTATTAATGTCAGTATGCAGAATAAATGTTTTATGCCATGTGAGTATTGTCATTTACAAATATGTTGACATGATTGGAATTATTTGACATGATAGAATGAGTTTATAGGATATAAAATCTAATAATTAGGAATTTGGTATTAAAGTAAGCATTTATAAATATATGGACTTAATAAATATTATTAACTTACTATGGACTTTAAGGCATAGTAACAGATTTAATATTTAAATTTGTCACTTTTGGATTTGACGCTAATTGTTGACTTAATACATTATAGGAAGTAAGTTAGATCCTAATTAAGAATATATGCCATATATATGACTTTTAACTTGATTAATTAATAAAATAAATATTGGTTGATGAGTGAATTGTTATTTTAAATCTTATGTTAGATGGTTTTTATTGAACAAATACACATTGTTGATCGAGCTTGTTGTATCATCTATTTCAAAATATCTCTATTTTATCAGGTACGCAATGACATGCGTGTTGTTTGCTTAGGGTAAGCATTCTTAAATGGACTAATTTCAAAGATGATCTAATAAATTGAGTGTGTTGTTTGTACATGTGTCATTTAATCCAGGTTAGGGAGCGACAACTGTAAACCCGAAATTTTCCACAATAGTATACAGTAGTAAAATAGAAAACGTAAAATAGATAGTGAATTTAGAAACCGATAGAAAACCTAGAATAGACCTATGAGTTGTCTATGAGTTGTAATAAACTCATTCCTAGTTGGAAAAACCCGAATAAAAATTTTCTCGACCTTAATAGATACCAAAAACGAGATTTCGTATCTTGAACTGATAATTCAAGATATAACTAGAAATAACCTTAAAATTCCAAAACCGATAAGATACAGTTTGTTTATAGAGTTTTTCGGGATAAAACAATAATTTAAAAAGGACATATTAAGATTATAAATACAAACAGGCAGCAATACTGAACAATAATTATCAATTTAGATCTAAAAAGAAAATTTCAAACCGCTATTATAATTGTTAGGAAATTCTAAATTTATTAGGACTTGGTTCCTAATTTAATTCATCGAACTTGGAAATTTAATCACGTAAGTTAAAAATACTAAAAATAATTAATCGTATGAAGTTTTAACTAAAAATTTGAAAATACCAATAATTAAAAATTTTGTAGTAACTTAGATAATATTATCTCGATAAAACGCAAATATAACAAGTATAGTTATACGCAAACAATTTATTATTAGAATAAATATTTTTTGTTAATAACCATAATATATATATATATATATATATATAAGAAGAGAGAAAATCAGATTTTTCTCAACCGCTGCATCGTTGCATGAATGGAGGTCTAGAACATCGGTCAGCAAAGGAGCTCATGCGCGCAACAAAAGCCCACCAAGTAGCACGGATGATTGAGTAGCTGAACAGCAGCTCTATCGCACGCAAGCAGCATGGATGGTCGAGCAGCTCCCTTCACGCGCACTACAGGATGCTCGAGCAAGATAGATCTTCTCCACGCGCAGCATCAACGTCAGCAGCAGGAGCCAACCAAGCGAGCAGCTCTCCATGCACGAGCAGTAGCAGGCAACACCCTCGAGCAAGACATCATCTCCACGCACAGCATCTTCATCTCACGACAGTAGCAGGAGTCAATCGAGCAAGCCACAGCTCCACACACACACAATACTGCTCAGTGGAAACAGAGCACCTGGAGTCTCGGTTGGAGCAACTGATTTTTATCCAACTTTAATTCGATTTTTCCAACAAATTTCAGCCCGAAAAGGACACCCCAACAAACCCAAAATCTACACCTATAACCCACAATTAATTTGCGAGAATTACAGATCAAGTGGAAGAGGAAAAAAGCTCCAAAGCAAGGTGGAAAATCGTGATACAGCAGCTAAGAACCTCCCCTGCTGCAGAGATCCGAATTTTCTTGACTAAGTTTGATCTGAAATTGAGCCTTAAAGTTCAAACGAAATTGACCCACAGTCCAACCACAACTTTCCACATGTAATCAACAATAAATGAGGAGAATTTCAGCACACAAAAACAACCACAAACACTTCAAATATCCATGCCAAAATCGGATCTAGACAGCTGCAATAGAGGAAAAATTTAACAAGATACAGCAGCACATATCTCCAAGTTAGCTCCGATTTTTGCAATATTCCTAGGCTTAAATGAGCTAATAATTTTGACCAATTAAACACCAATAAAGAGCCTTCAAATGGACACTTCACACACCAAAAATTAATGAGAAAATCGGATCCAAAATTTGTTCAAAAATCAAGATGAATTGTTCTAGAAATTTCATATTTTCACACTTCCAAACTTCAACAGATTTTGACCCCATTTTTATGCAATTTAAGCTCTTATTTTTACATGCATAAATAACATTAATTAGCTACCAAACAAACATAATTAAGATTCTCAAAGATAGCCACAAAAATTTGTCAAACACAAGTCAAATTTTGCATCCAACTTTGTAAAATCGTATGGAAAATTCCAGCTGCATTTGTAGACATTTCTCAAGCCCAAAACCCATTCCTTAGCCCCTAAAACTTAGCCTAGTCCTAGTATATGTATATAAGCTTAAGTTAGTTATAATTTGAGCTCATAAATCCCACCAAAACACTCCAAAAACATAGCTGCAAACACAAGTGCGTCCAACACTTTTTCCTTTCCTTTTACCGTTAAAACCTTCAACATAGAAACTTAGAAACCTTGTGTGAGCAACCATAAACCCCTAGCCTACTTCCATACCTTACCTACACACTAAGCTCATCAATAACAACCAAAACCAAATAAAAAATCCTAAGTTATCTTAAGGTTCAAGAGGAGGAAACTAACTTGTCAAGGTGAGAAAATTGGATTGCATTAATAAACTTTTATTATAGTTAATGTTATTTAGTTAGAAGCTCATCCTCTAATCTTTGATCTAGGTTTAATTCTTGCTTTAAAAGGAAGTTGAACATTCTTCTTCCACTCTAATCCAAGGTAAGCTCTAAACTACAACCTATCCTAGTTAAATTTATGTATAGACATTAGGATGGATTATTGAGCATTGGAAGAAAGTTTTGTGGTTGGAAAAAGTTGTTAATCCTTGGGTGAATTCAAGTGGATAGATGATTGATGTGTTAGAAATGTTTAGATATTGTTGGAAGAGAAAAACAACAACTTAGAAGTCTTATAATTATGATAATAGTAAATTCGGATCTAGGAATAAAGTGTACAAAACAAGACTCAAATTTCATCTAATCTAGCCTAAATTCATGTTTAAAGCTTCTAAGACGTTATATGAACATAAAACTTGATAAAGCAAGCTGTACAAGCATGATTAGGAGTCTTAAATTACAAGGAAAGTGTTATGAACAAATTCATAGAAATTATACATGCCAAGACTTCTACAAATTATGATTGAATTTAAGATATAAATGAAAGTTTAAATGGGTTTCTCTAAAATAATCCTCAAATCAAAAGAAACTTAAAAGAATCAAACAATAGAAATTCCTTTCCTATAGGAATTAATACTTTAAGAAATCGCTATAAACCATAGGAATAATACCAAATACCAAATACTGACATAGGACACTTAGACACTCATAGGAATTTAATTTTCTATTTATGAATATTATTGACAAATACTTCATCTTAATAGGTAATTTCGATACTGTCGAGGATTTCCCGGTTGATTACTACGAATGACAATATGAGCAGGTGAGTAACTTAGACTTATGACATTGTTGGTGATTGTAGTTTAGTTGTATTAAAATACAAAGATAATAATGATGAATTTGTGTGTATATGGGATTACAGGATTTGTATGCTGTTTGAAATTACTTGTTTGATCAATATTACTAATCAAAAGTGATAATGAATGGCTTGTGAAATTACTATATGTGAAGCATGTTGAATGTCTGAATAAAGTTTGAACACATATAACCTGACTAAAAATTATCGAACTCATAAGTAAAATGGTGCATGCATAGCATGATTTACATATACTACATTATGTTTTTACGATCGCCTACTACGTGTTAGAATTTCTGTTCGTTGGTAATACTTGGTTTTTCTAGACAAGAGGCTATTAGTTCCATCAGTTCCATGCAAGTTTACCTGGTTCTATCAGTTCCATGGGAACTAACTAGTAACGAAGGACGCCGCCCATGGTATCGCTGTGAAATGGCTAAAACTTAGTGGAGTTTCTAAGGTACAAAACAAGAACTGAGTGTTTAAAGCATCATTTGTCGCGACCCTATGTGGGGCTAGTAGGATTGCCCTAAATCGTCATATCACGTGTGCACCCGCAACATGAGGATCGCCTTGCAAGTCAGAGTTTACAAGACTTTAATTAATTATCCTCTCATTGTATTATACATATATAAGTTTATTATGAAAATAATTTATTGGATATCGAAACTTCCACAGATCACAAGACCGCAGAGAATCAGTATCCTACCAAATGACAAGATAAGATAAACCTAAGTTTAATACAAAATATAAACTAGGTTTAGTTAAGAAAAAGATACATTTTCATGTTTATTCTCTCAACTAGGTTTAACCTATAAATCCTTAATCTTCTATCAGTCTTGTACAACTTGATCTTTGTCACACTCCGCACTCGGATCCTATCCATCCATATATTCAACTTACTTGCAAAAACAAACTGTTGGGGAGTCAGCTACAACTAGCTGAGTGAAGTATACCCTCGCTCCATACGTTCAAGCAAAAGCAAACAAGTTATTAAACAAGCATATGCAATGCAGACAATCAAATGAACAAAATATATGGCCAACCGGTAACCATATATATATTCAGATTTACGCCCTCGAATCGGGGTTGGGTACATCCACACATCAGCACCCGGACCGTACTACTTCAGGAATCAAATTTATTCAAGGAGTTTTTCATATATAGAAAATAATATACATATAACAACATCCCATTGAAGCAAGATATCCTTAACGATGACCTGGCGCGATCCTAGGAGGTGGGCCGTCTCCCCAGGACGATTTAGTTCCCATTCTCCTAGAATAAGGCTCATGGTACACACTAGGTATATACCACTTCAGTCCTCCATGTTCACCGTCCTCACGGGACAGTGTGGCCCATCCGAGTCAAAGTGTAGTGGTGATGGCCTTCTACATGCAATCGTGAAATGCATGATCAATATTATGATTATCACGTTAATAGTCATTAAGTCCATTTATTTGGCGACAGACAATTATCAGACACTCGCAAAGATCAAAATGATTAAACAACACTCAATACTTAACGTTCAGAATAATGTATAGTATTTTCAAACACAGATAACAAA